>LBNU01010706.1:5093-25139 GCA_014162995.1 Artemisia annua
TATATATATATATATATATATATATATATATATATATATATATATATATATATATATATATATATATATATATATATATATATATATATATATTGTTTAAAACTATCCGTTGTAAAAGGGAGGGGTTTGTTTTGTTTATTTCGAAAACTATTATAGCCGTTGTAACGCCCGTTGTCACGTTAACGTGATTACCAACGCTTGAACCTTGGAAATGGTAGTAACGCTATAACGGCGTTAATTTTTGTCCACCTAGACCATAACGCATATTCGGCGTTATCATTCCCTCCGCTCTTATACAAAACAACTTTGACTGTGCAATGTTGCAACAATTTAGGTGATTGTACAAATATAAGAAAAAGGACAAAAGAAGAAACCAGAAATGTATGGGCGCTATTCGTCAGATTGGATAATTAAACTCAACGGCAATACGTCATATACTTTATAATTTCCATATGTAATTTTCAAATTTTAATATATACACGTTCTTATTTTTCAAAATAAAGATAAAACTCTCATTTCAATTCGACAATCATATTTAATGCAAGCACAAAACTAGCCACAAGCATTTCTACGAGCACAAGTCAAATTTACGCGCTTATCACTAATCCGGGCTCGACTCGAATTCTTATCAATGTGTTCAAACATAACAAAACTCGATATTGTATGTAATTAAAGTTTATTGTATAAAGTACGTAACTTGTAAGAAATCATGGCGAAACTTAAAAGTGAGATATAGATGAGTGCAGTATTACTATGTACTACTAACAATATTAATAAACAAAATAATAAGAAATACGAAAAACAAAAACCTGGTAAGCAGAAGAGGCAGTTCCAAAAACAAAACCATTTGGAAAACTGTTTCTGTTAATCCCATCAGCAGCCGAACATCCTTGTATAAGAACAAGTACAATCCCAAAAGACAAAAGTAAAACTGGTTTCATTTTCAACAACAACATTTGAACAACATATATATATATGTTTAGTAACAGTAAAGAAGTGGTGGCTGGTGAATAAATAGGTGGTGGTTTAATGGAAATATAACAAAGAATAATGGTGATAAGAAAGGGGTTAAGAATACGGGAATGTTCTTGTGTGTGTTTGTGTTTTCCAGCGAGTTTAGTGGGGGGTTTTATACCAAACAATGTGGTGGAAATGGTGTTGTAATGTAGGAAGACTATTTTCACACTCTTATCAAATAGGGTAAAATGCAAAAATGGTCCCTAAACTTTCACGAAATCGCAGAAATGGGACCGAGTCAAAAAAAAGTAGCGCAAAAAAACCACTAACGTTACGCGAATGTGCAAAAAAGCCACCGTGAGGCATTTTCCGTTAGTTTTCCCGTTAAGTGCCACGTCCATGAGGGTAGTCTCGTCATTTCATGGTTCTTTTTATCTCCCGCCAATTATAATGATATAATTGTGACATGACCTCAATGGCTAATTTGCAAAGTTATTTTCATGTTTTCATATTAAATGGTCAACGCCTGCACACACAAACACACACAAGCAGAAAACATCACACACCCGTAATCAAATAATTATCATTCCCTTTTCCAGTAACATGTCTCGCTGTCTTGATCTCGTGATTGCCTGTAACTCGTTTGTCATATCGGAAATGATGTTAACCCATTACCAGCGAGAGGTTGAGGAGGACATTCATCATGCACAAGAGTTGATGAGTAGGTGCCAAAAGCTGTCTAATATGCTCCGTATTAGGGGGGACCTGATTTTGGAGCTCCAAAACTTAAGGGGCTCGAGAACTGCAAGGGCCAATGTGAACAAGCTTAGGAGGATTCAGTCAGCTGATATGAGAAAGATGAGGGGGTTGATGAGGATGCTTAGGCAAACTAACGATAGCATTGTCTCCAAGATTGAGTTTGTTGTGAGGCAAACTTACATGTGAAGGGGTTGGGTGCTGGAGGCTGGGGGTGGGTTGTTTTGTTGTGTATGATGAATGTAGGTAGTATGTGGTTTGGCACTTGTGGAGTTGTGGTTTCTTTTGTTCATTTTAGTGCCACTGTCGTAGTGTCGTAAGGTAGGTAGATGTAGGTGATGATGTAGTTAGGGGTTGTGGTTTCCCCTAAGGTTGTAAATGTATCCCTATGGTTTATGAATGGAAGCGGTCGTTTGATCCCGTTTGTCTTGATATACATTGTTCGATTCGTATCACAAACACATTCACAAACATGAAACTGATAGAATTGAAACCATAATACAATACACAAACACATAATTGTAAATGCTACTAATCGAACCAAATAACAGAACCACAAAACAAACACAAACATATTCATAGTAAATGCTATTAATCGAAGCAAATGACAGAAACACAAAACAAACACAAACCTATTATGCATAAGAAATTGGATGCAATAACAGAGTTTTCATGGGAGTCAAGCATCAATAAACATTTAACCCAAAACAGAGTATTGATAGGAGTGAAGCTTGACTAAACATTTAACCCCATATGAAAATACTTCAATTTACATAATATTGTTCGGCATGTACCAAAAAATGAACTCATCACAATGCCTGCCAACACCCTTTGGTGTATTCGAAACAGAGGTAGAATAGTTCAAGTTACATTAGTCAAATTACATTAGTAAATATAACCAAATTAAAGTGTTTTAGTTTCTACACATTACATATTCAGAATACATGAACCCATATGTCAATCTTCAAACCTTCTACTAGATGAACCAACATGTGATCAAATACACCTGCACGCACAGTCAATATATGTAATGAAATGAGGTTACTATAATAGGCAATGCAATGTATCCAAAATATTTGCTAAAAATTCATTAGACTCACCTAGTCAAAATAACACCACATTGTTACCCATTGATCTTGGTGCCCGTAGACCCAGTACGCAATTAGTGATTCTTAGTCTCAAAATACCCCCACCCCTTGCTCCCACATTCACTGAACCAACACCTGCTGGGTTCTTCATAGAACCACCGTCTCTAATGACAATACCAGCCGGTTTGTTCCTGGTAACAACAACAGCCTCATCAACCATCTTTCCTTTTCCCTTATCCATATACCTCTTCACCCTCTTTTTATGCTTCCCGGATTCAGGTTTTTAAGCATCAACATCTTCCACTTTCCTATAAAGTTTTGAAGTGCTAGTCCTAAAAGGAGTTGAAGTACTAGAGCACCGCAAGCTAGCATCTTCTTCAACCCATCCGACAACCTCCCCACCTTCACCATCTGAATCAATGTTTTTTAAATAGTATTGAGATAACATCTGTTTTGTGTGAGCAACAAACAAGTCTACAAAACCAGCCCGACAACCTAGTTCGATCATTGTATGCACATCATTGTCTGTGTGAATCAATTTCAAACCTTCTTCTAATGATTTGCCAGGCAAACAAAAGAAGACAGCCCATTTTTCTCCCGTAATGCGTGATAACATATCATCCAGACCAAGGGTAAAGATATGTTTGTCATGGACAAAGGCACACATTGAAGAAACCTTCCCTTGTACATATCTCAAAGGAGCAAATTCAAAGAACCCATTATTGTGCATTCTGAACACAATTTCATCATCATAATCACTTAAATTGAAACCTGCCACCGTTTAAATTCAAACGTCAATAGGCAATTAAAGTAACACACTGTCAAGACATACCAGCACCTACGAAACTAATGGTATACATGCTAAAGTCAATGCAGCAGCAGTCAATGAAACAATTATGCAGGTTCAAGTGAAACAGAGCAATGCAGTGTTGTATATCTCACCACACAGTTGTAGTTTAGTTAATAAGTCAATGTGGTGATATAGAAACCAAACTATTTTGTTCCTGAGACACTCAAGATACACAATCAGACTTACTTAGAACCAATGTGAAGACTTAGTTACAACCAATGTGAAGACTTACTTATAACCAATGTGAAGACTTGGTAACTGTAGCAGTACTTTAGTAATGGCAAACACTCTCTATAGTAGTACTTTAGTAATGCCAAACACTCGCACTTATGATATTCTAACAGCCTACTTAAAAACATAATACTCTGTTTATCCTAAACCTAGAAAAGGAGATGCATATAAAAGTCTATCAAACATATCATAGCAGCCTACATAAACAAATTTAAAAAGGCAAACAAATGAAGTATACTACATTAACATACCAAGATCCGTATGCTCTTCCTTCACCTTCCTCTTCTTGCCAGTCCTATTTGCCCTTCCCCTCTTCCTTTTTTCAGTAACTGTACTCGGATTAGGACTTCCCTCCTTCTTCTTCTTGCCATCCTCCTTCTTCTTCTTGCCAGTCCCAACAGGCCTTCCCCTCTTCCTTTTTTCAGTAACTGTACTCGGATTAGGACTCCCCTCCTTCTTCTTCTTGCCAGCCTCCTCCTTCTTCTTGCCAGTCCCAACAGGCCTTCCCCTCTTCCTTTTTTCTGTAACTGTACTCGGATTAGGACTCCCCTCCTTCTTCTTCTTGCCAGCCTCTTTCTCCTTCTTCTTCTTGCCACTCCCAACCGGCCTTCCCTTCCCTCTTTTTGAAAATGCAACTATCTCATTGGAGCAACCGCTACCACTTCCAATGGTAGGAATGGATATGGCACCGCTATCACCCACATTGGGTTTGTTGAAGGTTCTGTTCCACATCCATTGAAGAATTTCTTCAATCATCTCCTTCCCTATGTTTGCATACGAACCATACTTGGCAATAACTTTATCACCAAATTCATCCAAAACATCCTCAAAGACTTCATCATTTAATAAAACCTTGCCCCACGACTTTTCGGATGATTCCTCCCCCCCATCAACAAACACTTTCCCTTATCATTCTTATCATTATTCGCCATAGCTGGGTTTCGTTGTTCCGATTTGATTCTTTTTCTTTTATTTTTTTTATGTTAGGGTTTGACGATTGATTATCTCCACAACGGATATGTTAACTGGGTTGGTTTTGGGGATTTAATGTACTCTGAAAAAGGCACTCTAGTAATCTAGTTGCTTTAACTAAATAATTTACGTTGTTTGCAAAAATAGTCCTCCGAAAGGTTGGCGGGAGATAAAAAGAACCATGAAATAACGAGACTACCCTCATGGACGTGGCACTTAACGGGAAAACTAACGAAAAATGCCTCTCGGTGGCTTTTTTGCACATTTGCGTAACGTTAGTGGTTTTTTTGCACTACTTTTTGTCTCGGTCCCATTTCTGCGATTTCGTAGAAGTTTAGGGACCACTTTTGCATTTTACCCTATCAAATATCAATATCCTCCAAAGAATACATATACTATATATTTTTTTTTAAAACGAGATATATAGGGTGCATTTAGTTGGGGGAAAACGCTTTTGTTTTTTACAAAATGTTTTGTGAAAGGTAATGAAAAAAGAGTTTACGTTCAAATCAACGTTTTTCAACAAAATATTTTGCAAAACATAAAACCCCTTATTTCCTAACTTAACAAGGAAAACTACAAAACAAATTTTAGTTGTTTTCCTTCTTTTCATTTGTAACCCACAACCCTCCTTCCCCTTCTTCAAAATAGAAAATTCAAACATCAACTAAACGCTTTTTCTATATTTTCAGGTATTTTGTGGAGATAACTTTCCGTTCCAAATTTTACAAAACTAGAGATAGAAAACAATAGAATTTTTTCTCCAACTAAACGCACCCATATATACTCAGTTGATAGGATTTCGATACATTTATTAAACGGATTTTGCTAACAGCAGCCCTTAGGGTTGTTGTTAGAAACTAATTTCCGAAATTTTTGGTAAGACAATGCACAATGTCCGAACAAAATCATTCAAAATCATCTAAAATTACTAACCATCTCCTAAAATTTCTCACACCTAAATTTAATTCACTCTTTTTATTGGTCATTTTAGCGAAAAATACGGAACATGTTTCTCGTTATATCTTAATATTAGCGAATTTTATGTCAAGTTTGTTGTTATCAACAACCCTAAGGGCTGTTGTTAGCATTTCCCTTATTAAAATTATCATCGTAACCGCGCAAAACTGCAATAACTTTTTGTGTGTTTTATGGTGGAGTTTTGTTTTTTGTTTCGTAGTTTTGAGAAAAAGAATGGGTGGTTAATACATGTAGTGAGAAGGTTTTAAAGACAAATTTTAGTTTTTCGCAAGTTGAAATGTTGAAGGTTTTAGAGACAAATTTTAGTTTTTCGCAAGTTGAAATGTTGGAGGGAAATATTTTGAAAGTGGATGGTAGAGTTAGGTTCTGAGGGTTTAGGGTGTGTTTGGCATACGAGATTATGCTTATTTTTAAAAAATAAGCTACATAAAATATAAAACTTTAGTTGGCAGACAAAATTATTAGATTATTAAAAAAAATGATCTTCCATACTTCATATAGCTTATAAAATAATCTATTTTTATAATCTCCACATTCATCTCCATCTACAGCTCCATCTCTAATTTCAGCAGCAGTTACTTTTACCAAACATACCCTTAATCTCAAATATGAGGGTTGTAATGAAGTCTGGGGTGTACTTGAGGATATTTATGCTTTATATATTACTAGTCGGGCACTCGCGCGTTGCGGCGGCGGATACCTTATAATTTAATTTATTTTGTGGTCAAATGTTTGCAAAAATTGTTACGATATCAATATAAATGTTTCTTATAAACATATATATTAAAATATCCACAAAATATATATTAAAATATAATTGTCATTGCAAAATGAGGTGACGATTTCGAAAATTTACTTAAAAGGTTGATTCACTTGGCATAAAATTTTGCTATATTTACGGATCGTTGAATCTGTTTGGAACAATTTTAAGATACAATTAGTAGTGCACGATAAATGTAGTAGAATTTGTTATCGGTCGTTGGACCTGTTATTTGTACGCGATAATGTTGCAGTTGACGTTGTATGTTTTAGAACGATATGTTAAATGTAAAGTGAATATTTCTTTACGAGCAATGTATGTGGCATTTTGATAAAATATTTAAACATAATGTCCAATAACAAATATTATGACCCTCAAATTAACATACAATAAACAGGCTTTGCCACAACTCATAATGTATTAGCAACCAGAACCGAAATAAATATTCGACATTCGATTTAGTCAAGTTTTTGCTGTATTTATAATAAAAAATCTAGAAGTGAAGAAATTTTTTTTCATATAAAAACAATTGCAATTCCATTGTTAGAAAGAACCAGAATTTCCGATACGTGTAATGATATTGTATATAGACATTCGACAGCAACTCACAGGTTGGAATCCTCATTTAGTACAAGCTTAGAAGAATACATTTATATACACAGTACACAACTTAAAAACATAATCAATGTTTTAAAACTCGGATAGACTCGGCCAGTTCAACCGGTTGAAACAGAAACCAGTGATGATACCGACTCGTTACCACCTGGGTTTTCAATACTTAAAATCTGGATTAAGCCGCCGAGTTTCACTTGACCCAAGTTGAACAGATTCACCAAAACCAAGCGGTTTTACCTATTTGACTTTTTTCTTAAGAAAACAACCAATATGAATTGTCAATATGTAATAACATATGAAAGGGTCAATTCCCAAAATAAGCCAAAAAATTTTCCAATTTTCCAAAATAAGCCAAAACGAATCTGTTTTCCCAATTTAGTCAAGTGCGATCGTGCGATCGTGCGAATTTTATAAGGGCTTGACAAGTGTCCCAGACAAAAGTACATGTCAATCATTTGCAGGCCCACATTCGATCGTGCGATATTTGAATGTGCTAATGTGCGAAATTTTCCCCAAAGAATATTCCAACTTCACATTTGGACACGTGCAATGGGGAGAATTTCGCACATTAGCACATTCAAATATCGCACGATCGAATGTGGGCCTGCAAATGATTGGCATGTACTTTTGTCCCCCACACTTGTCAAGCAACGAGGGAGTTAGCACGATCGCACTTGACTAAATTGGGAAAACAGTTTCGTTTTGGCTTATTTTAAGAAATTGGAAAAATTTTTGGCTTATTTTGGGAATTGACCCCATATGAAATCATACCATAATGCTTCTAAACAAATGAAAATTACATGCTTAGCTAATGCTGCTAAATTTTTATAGTATAGAGTTTGTCATACTCACTCTTTTTGATAAATCTAATCCACTCACTTGATAAATACATTGTCATATCTACTAATCATTCGTCGAAATTATTTCTAAGTGGTCGAATCCTATCAAAGTCAAAATTATAGATAAAATTATTTCTAAGTATTTTTGGTGTGCTTAGGGGCACAAGTTAGAAAAACCTTTTAATAAAGCGGTGAACTATAAGTACCAGATCTTCTTTATTTTTTATTTGTACACATTTTTTAGTTAGTAAGCATACATGTAAACCAGATTTATGCAAACTAACTTATTTTGCAGTTGATTGTTATAGTTAAAAAAGTTTAATTTTTTCTTTCTTTTGAAAAATGCATACTACTGCATGTTGTAGTATTACTAGCTAGAATCATACAATAAAGCAAAAGGAAAAGTGCTAAATATGCTTAACACGGACATGTCCAAAGTAGATCATATGCACTAAAGTTGATATTGAAGAATGACACATGTCTTGTGATTATCATACATATTTAGGCAGTATAGCATTGGAGATTATAGTAATAATCGATAATTCATCACGTATAATAACTGAATTCATAAAATAAATAAATAAAAATACACTATCGAGACAAGGATTGGGAAGACAATATATTTGGTCGAACATTTCAATGTTTGTTTATGCTTAGATTTAATTATTTAAACAATGGTCGTTACATTTTGTATGTTGTTGAAACAAAACTAGAAAATGTGAAACAAATCACTTACAATACACTGCTTGAAAAAGAAAAGAAAAAAATGCCTCACTTATTTGTCGAAGAAACACGGTGTATATATGATTAAACCAGTCAACTTACATGTGTTTTTCACAAGCAAAAACTTTTTCATTTTTCAACTTATCGTATGTATATGCATTAATGTGGGAAAACATATAAATGCTTGATGGCATCGTTTGAATTTAATTTTTGTTTGTCGGGAGGGGCATTTTCTTTTTTGACTATTTCTCGAAGAAGAACCTTTTTGTTGTTATCTTTCTTTTTCTTTCTTGTTAGTATTTAATATTCGATTGTTTTCACACCTAATTTTGTTTCTAACTTCATCTATCATTTAGTGAAAAACAACTGTATTAGTGATCTAATGATGGATTATTTAGGTTTTGGGATGTCTCGAAAAGACTATAATTGACCCGATAGTGTATTAAACCAAATAAATATGCAATTTTACCCAACCCAAAATATGTGCGAGATGTTAAAAAGAACCATATGAGAGGTAATGTTAAATTTGAATAAGTTAAGAGCTTTATTTATCTCTAACTAGTTATAATACCCGTGCACGCACGGGGTTTTGACATAAAAATTTTATCATGTATTTAATACCGAATATATTGTGTTAAAAATTTTTTGAACTTTACATCTATTAATTTATTATAAGTCAAATTTATTTTGCAATAACAATGCCTATTAAAAACAGTCGCAACACCCCTGTATTCGAGTATTTTTACAGTTCCAAACACTCCTATAATTAGCAATTGAAATAGTCTCAAACACCCTTGAATTCAACTATCAAGGCAGTTTCAAGCACCCATCAATTCAGCTATTAAAAACAGTCCCAAACACGTTGAATTCTGCAATTGAAATAGTCATAAAAATCCTTTAATAACTATTAAGACAGCCATTAAAACAATCCTAATCACCACTGAATCTAATTATTAAGACGGTCCCAAAACCCTTTAAAAACTAACTATAATTAGTAGAAAATAACAGTCCCAAACTCCAATAACTTAAGCAAGTCCTACTTTAGTAAACCGGCTCAAGTGAATGACAGTCCCAAACTCAAATAATTTATTTCAAGTGAATGAGACACAGTAGTTACATCTCTTTCTAGATCATCATTATTCTCTATTACAACAAATTCAAAAATAATTAACTCATCAAATACTTGTGAGATTTGTTTTTTTGTTGCAACTTTGGAATAAGTTTAATGCAACACATATCAGTGCATGAGACAAAGGCATTTATATAATGTTAACTTGGGATTATGTGAGTTAGCCGTTTAATTATATGAAAATTCAAGAGACAACTTGATTTTAAAATTCAATAAACACATATACCATATAAGCAAATTATTGTATCAAATATATGTTCTAAGTAACCTTCAAAGTAAATCCATAGTTGATGCATCAGGTGTAGTTTCGGGGGTTTTTATGGTTCCTACTTTAGTATACTTGGTGATGAACTTGTATTCACAGTCTCTTAATGTGTCAAGTTCGAATAAGGACCAACTGGTATATAAAACATCCTGAAAGAAACATCAATAAGCTAATACTCAAACTATTGGCACAAAACATACACTTTTTTTTTTCCTTCATTTCTTTCAGACTTAACAACGCGCACAATAAACTTTCTGCTAAAGTAATAAAAAATAGAAGGTGCAGTCTAATAGAGCATATCACTTGTCAAAATAAGTAAATTAGCTTTGTATAACATTTTTAACTGACAGACATGCTGAGGTTGATGTTGATGTTATTGTTTAACTTTAACTATTGATATCATGTTGTACAAAATGTGCGAATTTAGTAGCACATAATGAACGTTAATGAAGTTAAAATATGCTCCGTAAAGTTTTTAAATTTTTTTTTTTTATGGATATTCATATATAAATTTTAAATAACAATTTCATGAGTCGTTGTTATAAGTAGAATTACGTATATTTATGTTCATATCACAGTAACTCGTGCTTACCATTTGATATTTATATTCTTGTTACTAAGAATTTAGTCGTATTTAATATTCAAACCCATGTACGCATAAATTAAACTTTTAAACAGAATAACACGAGTCCTTATTTTGTTTAAAAATATCTAATGGATGAAAGTCTAAAACTAACAATATTAAAACTAATTCGCATATTTACCAAATTTTATAATTTTAATGGATGAAAGTCTAAAAAATTAAGATTAATACTCATGCAATTTTAAACAAAGTTAATATTATAAAGTATAAGGGGTATAAAGTGTAAGAGGTTATTTGTCTTTTTTCTAAAGTTATTAAAATACATGAAAAATTGTAATTTTATACTTAGCTCTATATAATTTATTTAAATTCAACAACTAAAGTTTTATTAATTACCTCCTCTTTTTTAAAGTTTTTATTTTTCATAAATTTGACACCTATATTTTTATGCATTTTTTTCTTAACCAAATTTCTCTATCAAATTTATTAAGTTTGACTAAAATCAATTTAATTTTGACTTTCTATTGGCCAATCATATTGCTCGATTTCGCCTACGTGACAAAATCGAACTCTCCTACTGATCCAATTTTTTTTGCAATGAGAAAGGTTTTGCAAAAACATTTCGAAATGACGTAATTCTTTTATTATATAAAAGATAAGTATTTAACAAATTTAACAAATTTATCTTAAGTTATTTGATTTATAGGTTTTGTTAACGTCTGTTCACTGGGCACGAATTAATCTGCTTATAAAATGAATGTTTTAATCATTCAAGTGAAAATCATGTTTAAATATAATAATTTACATGTTCGTTTCATGTGTATTTATACATTTATTGGTTAACTAAGAAAGTTTGGCTATGTTTGGCAAAAGTAGCTATGAGCAATAGAAGTGAGCAGAAGTTGTGAGCTGTGAGCAGTAGCCACAGCTCACTGCTCACAGCTTCATAAAGAAGCATTGAAAAAAAAGTTTTCCTAAAAAATAGCAAAGCTCACAGCTCTCATGCCAAACGAACACTAAAAATCAAAAAGCTCATTGTTCACCGCTCATTTTCACAAAAAGCTCCAAAAAGCTTTGCGCCAAACATAGCCTTTGTGTTCATTAACTACACCTTAACCTCTGTCCAGTGGGCACTTGTTAGCAAAATCCTTGCGTTATTGATATCACACATATATTTTTCAGTCCTTTACAATACTCCCTTCGTGTCAAAATAATTTTCCTGTTTTGACATGATTTTTTTTCTTTTTTCGATTTTGACGTTAGTTATTTTCTTTTGTGTTACTCATATATAATACTGGATGCAAAATATATAAATATTGGGTTTCAAATGCATTTTCACTAGTATAATTTTCATCAAATTTTATATAACACAAATAAAAATACTTAATATTAAAGTTGAAAAAAAAAAAAAACTTTAAAGTTAAAACAGAACAATTATTTTAAGACGGAGAAAGTACTAGCTAGCCAAATTACACATTAATGTTTTCATTTTTCTTCTCTGTTGTCCCTTTTTTGTTTTACTTTTTCTAAAGACTTAAAGATAATACATAGGTAAAAAAAGTTAAATATTCAAAAACATACTCCCTCCGTCCCTAAATAAATGTCCAGTATTGACTTTCAAAGTCTTTTGTTTTCAACTTTGATCTTAAATTATTTCTTTTGTGTTACGTAATACTTAACGAAAATTACACCAATGAAAACATATTTAAAAGACAATCCATTCATATATTTTGCATCAAGTATTACATAATACAAGTAACACAATTTAAGGTCAAAGTTAAAAAAAGAAAGACTTTAAAAATCAATAGTGGACACTTATTTAGGGACGGAGGGAGTAATACAACAATTAATATATTGAAATAATTTGTTGCATATAGATTAGCTTTGCAATGCATGTATTAATAAGGGGAAATTACATATATATCCCAACAAATAAACTTTTCTAAATAAATGAATCAAAATAGTTTTCTAGAAATAATTACGGGGCTTGACTTTAAAGTACAATAAAACGTGTCTAATTTACATGATATGGGAATATTTCTAGAGAAGTTTATTTCGTTAACTTCAAATACACAAAAGCCATGTGGGGTTTTACTCTTTTGCATAACTTGAAAGGATATATCTCAAAGAATGTAATTTAGGGAATTCAAATTTTTTTTGAAGGCAATACATACAACCACAAAAGAAACCAAAATTACAAAGCAGGTCACCCAATGGCCAATGCTCATGATGACCGCAACTTTCAACGGTCACTCCTGTCACATCAAAGCTAACTCAGCGTTCTCTCTCCAAAACTACACACAAACCATAAAAAAGTAATGGTAACCGCTATGGCAACTGCAATCACAATCAAAAAAAAAAAGATGTGGTCAGGTAGCCGACCCTGATATGCATTTGGCTGGGGAGACTTGGTCGCCTGTGGTTGTGCTAGAGGGGGGGATGGGACACGGTCGGGTTTGTGGTCAGTTGGGGGTTTTGGTCACCATTAGCTATAGTTTAAGAACAAGATAATTAAAATAGTGGACATAAATAAAACATGAAACAAATGCTAAATACAAATACAAGTACTAATTGTGTTCTCAAGTTGAGTAATACTCCGTAGGAGGTAAAGTAAATGAAAGTGATGTTTATTTTGTTCTCAAGTTTTACTTGGGAAGTAAAGTGAAAGTAAAATAGTGAAAGTGATAGAATTTTGCATTAAAAACTTTCACCCCACTTTTGGGGTGAAAGACAACTTTACATCTTTTTCATTTCTTTACTCCCTTTTAATTTATTTTACTTTCACTTTCTTCTTATTTTTTTTTCTTGAGAACATAGTGTAATAGCAAGAATAAGGCTAAAGGAGAAGAGAAGAGAAGAGAAAAAAAAAAAAAAAGCGTTCGAAGGGTACTACTATCTCAAACCGTCTTGGCCCACTAGAGTTGAATTCCCAGTCGCATGGAACCAAAACAGAAGTACGCTGCTGATACTATGGAGCAGGAAGTAGTAACAGAAAAGCATAAAAGAGAGGTGGGAGAACTGGAAATCATTAATAGGTACGAGTTTGATAGTAGTGGTGGACCCTTCAGGTATGAAAGATTCATACCTTGTCCTTTTGAGGTATATGGAGTACGAAATATATCTATAATTCATTCTCATATTTGAAAGATTTATATTTTAAACAAACACATAATTGAAACAAAAATTCATTCCCTGATTCCCATTTCGGAATACCAAACGCACGACCTCTAATTAACAATCAATCCTACCATATGTTTATGTAGTTTTATTCAGTAACTAATGAATATCGATCGTTCAATTTAGTTGTCCAATTTAACAAGACTCACTTTTCAAAAACTTAGAAGGTGTTTGTTTGAGCTAGGGGTGTTCATGGTTCGGGTAATAAACCGAATAACCGAAAACCGAACCGAACTTAGAACCGAACCGAATTTCTCAAAACCGAACCGAGCCGAATTAAAATTTGGGTTTTCGGTTTGGATATGGTTTTGGCTCTCTGAACCGAAAACCGAACCGAAAAACCGAATTTATATAAATATATATATATTTTTTATACATTTATATTATTTTATATATATATATAAAAAGACTATTAAATTTTTATCCTAATATAAAAAACACTTTTTATGCTTGAAATAATTTTTTTTGCCAAAAATCTATATAATTAANGAAAACCGAACCGAATCGAACTTAGAACCGAACCGAATTTGTCAAAACCGAACCGAGCCGAATTAAAATTTCGGTTTTCAGTTTGGATATGGTTTTGGCTCTCTGAACCGAAAACCGAACCGAAAAACCGAATTTATATAAATATATATATATTTTTTTATACATTTATATTATTTTATATATATATATATATATAAAGACCATTAAATTTTTATCCTAATATAAAAAACACTTTTTATGCTTGAAATAATTTTTTTTTTTTACCAAAAATCTATATAATTAAATTAAAAAAAAATATAAATGGTGTAATTCAAGTACAAAATTCGGTCTACGGTTTTGACCCATAACCGAACCGAACTTCGGTTCGGTTCTCGGTTCGGTTCGGTCACAAATATTTTCGATTCGGTTCGGTTTTCGGTTATGACCCAAAAATTTTTTTAACCGAACAACCCGAACCGAATAAACCAATTAACCCGATAACCGAACCGATGAACACCCCTAGTTTGAGCTAATCTCATTTTTCTTATATTTAATAAACTTTATCTTTTCAACTTATTTAAAACTTAGCGGCTTATCTTAGCTTGTTACTTCAGATATCATAATAAGCTTATCGATAATATTTTTAATAAGAAAGAAAGTTATATCTTGTGAAATATAAACCCGAGGTAGGTTCATATGCCAAAAGTAAGCTTAAATTAACACCCCTTAGGCTACCCCTATCCCTCACACCATTTCACCTTCCACCTCAGCGCCACATCAGTTTTCTCTCTCATTCACCACAATCTTACTTTTCACTCACAACCATCTCACACCACTTCACCTTTCAACACATTTTTTATTTATTAAAATACACCACTAAATATATCCCACACACTCACAAACTAAAAAAATAAATAAAAAAACTACCCACTAACACATTGCCCCAAAAGTGAGGAGTTAGTTCACCTTTGGTTGCTCCTCTCTCCCCCTTGCCGAGGCCTCACTTTGAACACCCAACCACACTCACGCTGGAAACTAGCTTGCCATCTCCTCACTGCTCAAGCGATGGGAGCAGCCTTAGTCCACATTGAAGCAAGAGCAACTTTACTTCATCTGATACCTTTAGGACCATTTACAATGCTTCAAATGAAACGGCTGTAATATTTTTAGTAATGAAAGTTAAAGATAAGTAATAATTTTTTTGAAAAAAACCCGAGATACGTAACCGACTTTATTTATTATCATAATCGCTAAGATACTTTCAAATATTTGTCAATATCATTAATATCACCGGTTTAACCAGTAATCTCCAAATGATTTGACAACATGAAATCTGACTAAATTCCCAAATTAAATAATTAAATAACCATGCAATCTAATTAGAATATCTTAACAGCCTCGTATCTTATGCAAATGACTCAATAACCAAGTTGTCGATCACGATTATCTACTAGTGCCCTTGATACGCAACATTTTTACATTATAGTTGCATTTATTCTTCACATAAATGTAGGTTGCAACCAATACTAATAGCAAGAGGTAAACAAAATCAGTGTTCTAAAAGGCGCGTCAAGGCGCCGCAAAGGCGTCGCCAAAGCGTGAGGCGTGGCCTCGCCGCCACGAAATGGACCTTGGCGGCTGATCTAGGCGTGACGCAAAAAGGCGTGAAACAAGGCGAGAAAAGGCGCGCCTTTCGGTAAGGCGTGGCGCTACTTTTAGAACCAGTTTATTTATTTTATTTTATTTTATTTTATTGAACTATTTTGAGCTAGTATTTGGAATTTGGATTATTTGGTATATTGGTCTGGTAATTATATAGTAAGTAGTAGTCTAAATGTCTATTATAGTATGAATAATATGATCTAAAATTATAAATACATAAATCTATAAATATTTTTTGCCGCTTTAGTGACGTCTTAAGAAACGCAAAGGCTTCGACATGGTGTGTAAGGCTTGAGGCGCGGCCAAGCCGCCACGCCACGCCTCACGCCTTTTATAACCTTGAACAAAATGCATCAAGACCTGCTTAAGATATGTGAGATAGATTTGTTTTGTAAATATTATTAGATAGCTAAAATTGCCTTTATAAAAACGTACTATCAAAATGTATTTATAATTGCTTTTATTCTTCACATAAAAGTAGGTTGGAACCGATATTAATAGCAAGAGGTAAACAAATTGCATCAAGATATTATTGCGAATTATAACTTCCAACATATTTGGTAATTGCTTGCAGGATAAATATAGATATGAAAAGGTCTACTCTCATTAACGTTATGCATTAAATATAGATATCAAAAATCGGGTGGCTGGAATCTAAATTCTTTTTCCAAACGGAAACTAACTATCTCACAAATTATACATTATAACAATCTCACATGTCTTAAGCACAACTTGACCTCACAATCATTTGATTGAGGAGCTTTTCACGCAACAAATGATATCATTAGGACACAAACCCTTTGGTGAATAACCATAATTGGTAGAGGAAGTGGTGGCGATGGCAGGTACCTGGAAGAGTATTAGTTTTGTCTAAAAAATAAATGTAAAGTCAAGAACAAATTCAAAAGTGAAAGAACACAAATGCATTTTAGTCAATTCATTCAAAAAGTTTGCGATATTGACAAAAATTTGAAAATATTATAGCGATTATGATAATAGATAAAGTTGGTTACGCATTTTTTGAACGTATTATAGCGAGTTTGACATCATATCTACAAGCAATGGAATGATTACCTTTTGAACGCTAACACTTCACAAATTGCTTAGAAGAAATGTATACTTTGCAAAATGAATATTGCTCCAATTGGGAATTGTTAGGTTTGTTGCAATTGACCTTTTTTCATCGCAATATAAACAATACTAGAATTTAAATTGCCATTTTCCACCACTTAATCCTGCCGAAATAGTTAAACTGCTCGTTACAGTTTGCGGTATTCATCCTTTTTTGGAAACAAATTTCCATACAACGTCATAGATGTTTTAGTAGCTTAAGACACAACGTTATCTTTTTCGTTACAATACCCCATAACATGTACAAAAACCTGACATTACTAGTTCAACAAGTTAACATATGCAACGTTTTCTTAAACTAGTATTCCGAAAATGTTGCTATCATGTAATCTCTTTTTATTCACGACGATATTCACAAACTCAAACAAATGAAGCTTTGCATATGTCAATGCTCGTCCTTAAGCTGCCGCACTACAAACAAACATAAATTCAAGTGACAAAATAAACCGAATTATGTGAGATATAAAACCTAATACTATGATCATAACAGAAAAGGTAGGGGTGATTGAATAAAGTTTGTTTTGTAGAAATCAAAGAGGGAAAATGAACAATATATTGATCAGATTTAACTATAACTAAAACATTATAATACATTAAATAGAAAAGACAATGACAAAACCCTAACTATTAAACGGACCTGGATAAGTGGGTCGGGCCGATAGGCATTATTAACTAACATCCTCTCCCAAACGCACAATCAACAGCGGTAAAAATTGAGAGTTTGTCAAAAATAAACTAAACTGAAAAAGCAAACGAAAAGCGAATGGTCACAGAGTGCAAACGTGGTGCAATTCAGAACAGAGCAACATAATTACGAAGATGAACGAGAGCAGAACAGGTAGACAGATGCAGATTCAGATAGACAGATTCAAATTCAGACAGATTCAGATTCAGAATCGGACATATTCATTTAGATTCAGATTCAGGCAAAACCAGGCGGAACCAGATGCAGAACTACGTGTAAAATCAGAACAAGTTGTTGACATCGAGATGCTACACATAACTACTAAAGACATAGTCGGATTAGTTAAGACTGTAACATCACCATCGCCATCACCAACAACAACACCAACGGAAATTTCAATATCGAGAACCATCAAACATACCAGATATCGAATCGAATAAAGTTTACCAAACTCAGGATCAAATCCTAATATCCTATAGATCCAATTGCCAATCTACATATCCAATCAAACAGGCCGCAAACTAATTACCAAATAATATCATAACTTAATCAAACAAATTGGTCCAACCTTTATACGAATCACAAAACCAATACCGTTGAAGCCGATTTGTGCCGAACCCAAACAAAACGATCCACCAATATTAGCTTTTCTTTTCGTGACAGTACCTTCCAAACAAACTAACACATATAAACCAAACCAAACCAAACCTAAATCCAACATAATTCTCTAATTCTACTGTCGAGCAAAGCAAAAAGTGTGATACACTAATTGCTAAAATAAATAAATTCTTCAATGCCTTGAGATCAAAACAAATCAAAACAAAATCATACTCCACAACCATGAGTCCATGACATACGTTTCTGTTAGAATTTTATAATTATAACTATCATATATAATAATTAAGAACGAGTAGCACATAATAGCGGAAGCATAGGATCAAGTATAACATATAAAAGTTAACTAAAACATAAATAGAAAACATACCGTATGCAATTCTTGATTGGGGATGAACAAGTGATGAACCCTAATTAGGGTTTATGAAGATCAATGTTAAACCCCTTACCTTTTTGTTTAACGATCTCTTGATAACAACAATAGTGTGTTGTTACCTCGTTCTTGTACACACAAACTCAATTGAATAAAAGGTTTTGCAAGAAACAAGAACACTTAATTTTGATTAACAAAATTCGACCCTAAACCCTTTGTGGAATAAGGGATGATCAGCCAAGAGCAAAAGAAGAGAAGAAAAGATTTTAGGGATCTTGTGTGTGTGTACAAGAGAATGTCTAAATCCCTTCTAAAGGCCTTTGTTTATATAGGCATGAGAAACTTGGTCACCAAGTTAGGGATTGGGTATCCCTAACCCATCCACGAACCGGCCTAGGCTCCCAAGGGGAGTTCTAGATCTTTCTTGCATCCCAAGTTTCACTCTAGTCCTTCCTTTTCTTCCTAACGATGTTTAGTTCTTACATTTAATAACTAACGACCGTTAAGTCCCGTTAAGTGTTCAAAATAATAAATAAACATATCATTTAATATTTATTATTTATACTTTTATTCTCGTTTGTATTGTGTGCAATCCCGAGGTCTTGTGTTCGATTCTAGACATTTACGTGTTAATATAATAACCATATTTCCAACAGCTCCCACTTGGTTATATATATTAATAGTAAAATGATATTGGTCGGCGTCTTGCAACACTCCAATACCCCTAGTTCAAACCGAGCTGAGTTTCCTGAAAAACTCTTAATGATTCATCGTTATTATTATCCTTTTGTTTCTAATACTCTGATTAATAAAGAAATGAATCTTTATTAAATTTCAGTTTCTCATTTATCAATAATTGAACAAAATTACCAAAACATCTGAACGTATTCCAGATAGACTTTGGGCGTGGCCACGCAAACATTTTGTCAATCCTACGAGTGGCCCATAGTATTAAACTTCAAAACAAATTTGAAGGAACAAATTCTATTTTGACTACAAGACTAACCCATGAACTTTACAACATTTCTGAAAACAACCCTTATAACTACCAGTTACGGTTAGCGGTAGATTGCTTCACAGAAATGCACTACATTCATGACACTTATCTGGTATCTCAAGTCTGAGGATAACTAATTATGATTTACTTAAATAAGTAACATCATGTAGTTTGGGATAAGTCCAATAT
>LBNU01010706.1:28428-67603 GCA_014162995.1 Artemisia annua
GGGAGAGATGTATAAAAAGAGGAGATACAGCTGTCATGAAGTAAAGCTATAATAATTAGCACGACAAGCTCATAAGCCACATAGGTATAGTCCCCGAAACAAACACGCCTTTAACCACAACTGCTTTTTAAACTGAATTCAACTGAAAAGACAAAGATTCTCACAGAAATTTTTTGCCAAAAACAGTTTAACAATGCCATTATGTGTGACTTGCTAAAAATTTCACAAAACAAACTAGATAAAGATCAATAGTCTTTGGAAATAGGGTTTATATATTGTAACGAAATGTCTAGTACGATACCAGAGACGTAGGATCGAGCAACATTAGCAATTGAGTATTAAGGAAAAATAATAAATGTATTTTAAAATTTATTATTAACACAAGAACATAAGACCGTTATTGATTTCGTTAAATGGATAACAGACTGTATACGGACGAAGATAAGGAAAGTAATGTGTTTAAGGATTATGGAATAACCCCAAGAAGGGTTATAGAAACCTCCTTGGGCTTTGGACGGCCGATGTAATCACAAAGGGGCAAGGGGATGCCATTGCTGTGACATAGTTATCTCAACACTATATAGGAATAAATCAAATCGATACATAAACATTTTTTAAAATTGATACAGAAACATGTTTTAATCGATGGTCAAAATCGTGATTTTAAATCGATACAGAAACTTTTTTTAAAATCACGATTTTGACCATTTTCTTTTCCGAATCATCAAAAGTGTGAAACATGAAAGTTGTCCGGAATGATGTTTTATATCAAGACACGTGAGATTTTAACCTGAAAATGCAATACGTGAGAAAAACAGATGAAAACGTTTATAAACGGACGAAAACGTAAAAAACGGACGAAAATCACGATTAAAAAACGGATAAAAACGTACAAAAAAGGAAGAAAACGTGTAAAAAGGAACGAAAGCGGATGAATAAGTAAGAAATCTAAATTTTAAGTTATTTACTAACGGCCGTTAATAAAAAGGACTAGCGATGCAAATTTATGTGAAGAACACAAGGGTATTTTAGTAAAACAGCAGGTCATAATGACTATATTGTCGAAAATTAGCAAGTTTCACATACTAAATTGGTAATAAAAAAAGTTCGTTACCTAACTGTGTAAAGTTGAGAAAGTACGTTGCTAATTTATGGACTTTACCCTTATAACTATCATATATAATAATTAATATCAAGTAGCACAATGATGCGGAAGCGTAAGATCACGTATAACAAGTAATAGTTAACTAAAACATAAATAGAAAACGTACCGTATGCAATTCTTGATTGAAGGAAGAACAAGTGATGAACCCTAATTAGGGTTTATGTAGATCTATGTTAAGCCCCTTACCTTTTTGTTTAACGATCTCTTGATAATAACTAAAGTAAGTTATTACCTCGTTCTTGTACACACAAATTAAACCGTATTAAGGTTTTGCAAGAAACTACACAAGAACTATTTTTGATGATCAAAAATCGATCCCACAACCCTAAGGGAGTTGTACGATCGGCTCAAGAAGGAAAAGAAGAGAGAAAACAATTTAGGGATAATTGTGTGTTCAAGAGTTATCAAAAACCAATGACCCTAGGATTATTTATATAGTGTTTAAGATAACTTGGTCACCAAGCAAGGGAATCCCTTCCCCTTTGTGATTCTCGGCCGACCCAAGCCCCAAGGAGGTTTCTAGAACCTTCTTGGGTTTCCATAATCCTTAAACACATACTTTCCTTATCTTCGTCTAACAGTCGTTAGCCATTTAACGGAAAATACTAACGGTCGTTATGTTCTTGTGTCTAATAATAAATATAAAATACATTTATTATTTTTCCTTAATACTCATTTGCAATGTGTGCAATCCCGAGGTCTCGGGTTCGATACTAGACATTTACGTATAAATATATAACCATATTTCCAACAGACTATTGATTTTTCTAGTTTGGTTTTGTGATTTTTAGCAAGGACTCACACATAATGGCATTGTTAAACTGTTTTTGGCAAAAAAAATTTTTCTTGTTGAGAAGGTCTTTGTCTTTCAGTTGCAATTTCCGTTTAAAAAGCAGAGTGGTGGTTAAAGGGCGTGTTTGTTTCGGCTTATATGTGGGCTTATGAGCTTGTGGGCTTATATAAGTTTCTTATGACATGTCATCTCCTCTTTTATACATTTATAAAAACAAACTATTGTGTAAAATATGTTTATGTGTCCTACTTGATTTTTGTGGAGGGTTGTGTTTCTTTGCTTGCACTGGGAAGACAATTTATGACATCTTTTGTTTATAAGAGCTCTAGGTGTAGTGACGAACGCCCCCTCGCCGTGCCTACGTGGCTACCTCACCGAGCTCGCCGCCCTTCGCCGCTGCAACGCCCCCCACTCGCCGCCCTTCGCCGTTTGGCACCTCTTCACTTCCACGGCGAAGTGAAAATCTGACATAAAGTAAAGAAAGTGTATGTTGGCAGCTAATTTTCAAACAGATATACTACCGTTTGAATTAAACGGTCGATTTTTTTCTCTCTCTTTTTTTTTTCTTTTTTTTTTTGTAACTTAAATAAACACACACAAACTCTATAAATACTACTCATTTTCACTTCTCCTCACTACATTTCAACCAACTATTAAAAATCTCTACATCTCTTCTCCACATAAACAAAAAAATGTCTCAAAACCCAAACTAAGGGGGCTTTTTCACGAACCTACTAACGTCAAACCAACATCAATACGGGGGATCGTCAAACTCCTCTACTCCCCCGTCGCAAAATAACTCTCCTCAANTTCAACCAACTATTAAAAATCTCTACATCTCTTCTCCACATAAACAAAAAAATGTCTCAAAACCCAAACTAAGGGGGCTTTTTCACGAACCTACTAACGTCAAACCAACATCAATACGGGGGATCGTCAAACTCCTCTACTCCCCCGTCGCAAAATAACTCTCCTCAATTGTCGTATGGTTCCCAACAATTCAATCCAAATGAAATTTATCGTAACCAACAATATGCGTTTCAACAAGGATTCGCATCTCAAGCCCAATTCAATCCGTCACCACAATTTTATAACCCGAATCTTGCATCCAATTTTCCTACTCCTCCATCACAACCACAACTCGAATCGCAACCACCCCAACAACCGTTTAAAGTACCTAAGGCACGATCACCGGCCAAAGGACGAGGCAAAAAACCAAAGCCCAAAAAGCAAAAAAAGTTGTCGATTTAGACGCCGACGATGACGATGACTTGGAAGAAGCCGGTCAAACGCATGTTAGTCGTAGATGGACCAAGGAAGAAGAAAAGCTTCTTGCGGAAACGTGGATAGAAACTTCCCAAGATGAAGAAATGGGCAATAGCAAAACCGACGAGTACTTTTGGAACGAAATTCATGAAGCGTTCAACGAGCGAACTGTTGGTGACCCTCGTACTAAATATATACTAACCGGTAAATGGTCGAGGCTAAATAGCGACTGCCAAAAATTTAACGCTATTTATAAGCATATTGGTCTTCACAGTGGTGAAAATGATCATGATCAAATCGAGAATGCGAAAAAGAGCTTTGAACAACGCTTTGGTACGAGGGGTTTCACTTATGAACACGTTTGGGATATCTTGAAGCATTACCCGAAATGGGATGCTGAAGATCCCATAGACCATGTCTTGATGATATATTCAGGCCAGACAAACGACCTCGTCCCGAAAGAACCAATAGACGAGCTGGAAAGAAACAAAAGTCGGAAACGTCGAGCGCGGCGAGCTCCGGTGGGAGTTAAATGAGTACTTTTTTGGGACAATTATCCGAAAAGTATGGGCAAGCAAATTATGCTCAAGTGGCTTGTTATGAGGTGAAGAAGATGAGGGAACAAAAGGCGTTGGAGAAGGAACAGAAGATGTTGGAGAAAGAACAAAAGATGTTGGAGGCACAAGAAAAGGCGTTGGAGATGCAGGAAATGCAGTTGCTCATGTGGTATGTGCTTAAACACATACCTTTTATTTACCAAAACCCGACCAAAAAGACCAAAAACTAACAAATAAATGCCAAATATATGTGTTTTTGTGTTTTTGAACATGCAGGTAAGAAAATATGAGAAACGGACAAAAACCGAGCCAAAATCACAAAAAACGAGCACGAGAAGTGGAAATAGTCAAAAGCCGGAGCCGGAAATGCCAAATAGTCAAAGAAGCTCTCAAAGTCAAACAAAGTCCTTAAAGATTGAAGAAATGACATAAGAAACCCTGGGAAGAAAATTATAGAGATTTACAAGAATGGTCCCTGAACTTACAAGAAATGTCAAGATTGGTCCCTAAAAGCTTATGTATGACGAAATTACAAGTCGATACCTCCAAGTATTGAAGAGTGTACGACAATGACCCTTGGATGATAATTATAGAGATTGGCAGAACAGGTCCCTATAATTTCAGATTGTACATTTTTGGCCCTTATCTAAAATCCTACACTTTTAAACAAACCGGACCATATTTATTACTTAACCCAAAAAAAAATAAAACGTAATTAAACCCAATACCCAATCATACCCCAAGCCCACAAAACATCAGCCCACACGTTTTTTTAGTCATAACCCGATCCAACTCAAACCCCCTTTTTCCAGTCAAAATAATAATATAAATTACCCAAGCATCACCTCGCCATTTACTGCTTCTTCTCCAACCTTTCACTCCTGTAACTCCCAAAATTACCTCACCTCATAAACCTTGTACCTTCTAGATTCTACTGCCAACATATCAGAATTGATGGTCTTATCCTGCTTACGTGGACAAACCAAGAGAGTCTAATTGGATAGAACACCCTAGAAGAATCCAAGGGCCATGAAGCTTCTAGTGGGTTTGAGCTAAGTCGGTGGGAATTCTTCCAGAACTTCTTCAAGGAACCAGAGGCTTCTCTCAGTGGCTATAAATACCCTGCTTATTCATGGTTCTAGTGGGTAGTTTAGGAGTAGTTTAGGTGTAGGATCTTAGGGTTAAATTTAGTGTTTAAATTCTGTTTTAGTGTAATGTAATCTTGCTTTCTTAATGTATTCAGCCTTTAGTATGAATAAAAGTTTTATAATTTCATTACTTTGTTCTCAAATCCGTTTTAGCTAAATTCAATTCTATTTCATATAAAAGCTTTTAAATTTCTGTTCCATTAAGTTACTTTAAGTTTGT
Source organism: Artemisia annua (assembly GCA_014162995.1). NCBI lineage: Eukaryota > Viridiplantae > Streptophyta > Magnoliopsida > Asterales > Asteraceae > Artemisia > Artemisia annua. The sequence goes on from LBNU01010706.1 coordinate 33,578, forward strand.
TAAATAGATTAACACTTATTTCTTTATAAAGTTTTATATTAAAAAAAAAGAAAAAAAAGAAAAGAAAAAAAGGATTACAGTAGCTTAAGGGGTACATAAGCCTTCAAAAGCTCCTTCCCCTTTTGATAAGCACATTTTAGCTGTTCCATAGCTTAGTGAGCTTATCCTCTATTCCTTGCATAGTCCATTACAGCCCTTTATCAAGTAAGTTTTCCTTTTCTATTATTGTATACTTAGCTAAGTTGTTACTTTGTAGTTTAAATCTGCTTACTATTAGTTGTTTACAGCTTAGTCTATGCTTGTTTTGTGTTTTTACATCATCTAGTCAAATCTCATAAACATACTGCCTAGCTTAGCCTTAGTCTACATTTTTAGTTCCTGCTGTCCCTAGTTTGTTTTGACTGTTAAATTAGATTTTAATATAGTTAAGTGAAGTAGCTTGATCACTAGGTTGGTTAGTTTAAGCATATAATCCAAAAACATAGTGCAATAGCTTAGTTAAGGAGTGTTTGGTTTATCTTGGTTTTGTGTGTTCTTGTTTTCTATCTGCTCATTTCTTTGCATCAGTAGTTTGCATTAGGCTAGTAATAGATAGTTAAGTAATAAATTTGGGCACTTAAACTCATAAAGTCAAAATCTGTTGAATCCCCAATTCTGCTAGCATAGGTAGTTTATAGCAGATATGATTTTGCAAATTAGGTAAAAATTAGTTGCATTTAGGTTCTTAAACTTATTAAGTAGCTAACCATTACCTGTAGGTTAAGATTTGATAGGTAGAATCTCACATTAGTCAAACTTAGAGTATAATCAAAAAAGTCAAAATATCCTTAGAACTAGCTTAAGTAGATCTGATCTAGGGCTAGTTTAGGGTTCAATTGGTGTAGTAAATTTAGGGCTTTTTGCATTTTTGTGTTGTCTCCTGGGTGTTCTAGCTTTTGCCCCCTTAATCTCCCAAAAATTGGCTTATTAGAGTGCTTATTTATAAGCTAGAAGTAGGAGGTTTAGGCTAGTTTCTGTCCAATTTGCTCATTGATTATCTAGCTTACGGCCTAGGCTTATTTTAGTTTTTTGAGTTGAATTAGGTTTGTTTAGGTCTATTACACTATACCTGAGCTTTTGGTGCATTCTAGTGCTTATTTGCTTATAAATAAGCACTTATCCAAACTGCTTATTAGCCCAAAATAGCTTATTAGGGTTTAGAATTTAGTAATTTTATTTTTCCTAGGTTTTTAACAATATTTAAGATTTACCTGAAAAATTTCATAATTTTCCTAAGTCATTTAGTATTTATAATAATTAAAAATAGTTTTTAAGTACTTTTAAGTCCTTTTTAATTAATATAAATTCATAAAAAATCCAAAAAAATAATTTTCAGTTTTAAAATTAGTTTTATAGTATTTTAGATTTTTCAAAATTAATTTTTCATTTTTCTTAGTTATTTGCATTTTTAATATATTTTAATATTTAAAATAGTTTTTAATTAATTTTAATTAAATAAAAAGTTATAAAAATAATTTTAATTTTCCTAAAAGTTTGAATTTACATTTAGGCCCTTTATAAATTTATTTTTTACATTTAGGACTTAAGTTTCCCGTAGTTGCCTTAGAAATCCCGAGATTAGCTCGGGAATTTAGCGTTTTAATTTCCCGTTTGCGTTTAGGACTTATTTGTGCTCTCTTACGTGTTTTTACTTGCTTCTATATTATTCATAGTTTAATTGTAACTTAGGGTTCCCCATATAACCCTCACATTCACTTCACGACTCACGATCACGAACTCCATTCAGCCTTCGTTGGGAAATACGACCCGGGGATACATATTTACCCGTGCTATCCTCGGAGATATACTACTATATATACTATATATGTTGTTGCTATATCATCATGTTAGACCCCAGCTTGGTTAATGACCCGGTAAGAGCCGATATTATTCGCCGGAGACAAGCATTGATAACCAGGACGTACCAAAGTCTCCCTCGCGATAACGACGACAACGAATAAAATGTTTAATTTTCATATTAGTATTATGTGTTGTATTTTTTTTATTTTCGTATCGTATGTTTTTTTTTTCATAGTGTAACTTTTTTATTTGGATGAAATAAAATTAGTATCTTTTATTATTTTTAATAATTAGTGAAATGAATTTATTTTATTTAATGAAATGAATAAAAAAATAAAGTTGTAAGTGGTTGGGCCCAAATGAAGAAGTTGAGGTTAGTTGTTGGTGATGAGGGGGTTAGTTGTGAAGAGGTGTTGGGGTGATGTGGCACCAGTAGGGCCCAAATGAAGAGGTGAAGCTCTTCACTACACCTAGAGCTCTAATCAAAAATACATTGGGAAGACAATTTATGACATAGTCCTTGTAGGTTAAGAATAACAAGTGAACACCATTTGTGATTTTCAATGTCTACTTTTGTCACTTGAATATTACTCGTACTACTTCCCATATGCTATCACTCTTTTTAATGTACTCTTTTTTTACACAATACTNTTTCATTCATTTCATTTTTGACCATTTTTAACGTTTCAATTGTTCACATTTGACTATTTTTCTTTTATATGTAGTAAAGATATAATGATCACAAGTACGCAGCGGATTAAGATCATATAGTGTACATAAGTTAACCTAAAGAACGTACCTTGTTTGCTTCCTTTTGCAATTAGGGTTTAATCAAGAACAAGTAAAATCCCCAAATCGATCAAGAACCTTAAGTTGGGTTTATGTTGATCGATCAATACAAGAACCACCAAGAATCAAAGTGTTTGATTCCTCTATGTTCTCACGAACACATTTTGATAGCGAGTCAATTAGAATGCTAGTTCTCGATCACGAAACAAACCAATTACTAGTATTCATGAAAACCAAATCCGAACCTACCACACAAGGGGTGCTCGATTGGGTTGTAATAAGGGAGGAAGAGAGGAAAGAAAATTGGTTTACTAGGTTTTCAAGTTATGAGAATAATGAAGCCTAAAGGGTTCAATATATAACTTTCTCACAGCAAGCAAAATCCATCCCACCACCTATGTGGGATTGTTCAGCCAAATATAGGGGAGGGGTCTAGAACCTTCCTTCCTCTATTTTACACTTAACTCTTTGTTTTTATCGTCTAATGACCTTTAGTAAATACTGTTAAGTGTTTAATGACCGTTAAGTGATTTTTTCGTAAAATAATTAATATAATACATTATGTATATAATACATTATGTATATTAATTATATACATTGAGTCTAAAATGTAACATGTGCGATCCCATAGGCTTGAGCACGTTCCAGACATACGTTTACGAAACGTGTTCATAATCCAACAGCTCCCACTTGGACATGTTTCATTTAAACGTAATGACATTGGTAGGCGTCTAGCAACACGTCAATGCCCCCGAAAATACTAGAGTGTGGTTTCATAAAGGCACAATAAATGATTTATCATTATACTATCATTTTGTTTCCAATACAGTGTTAAATTTGGATATGGATTAAAGTCGTTCTATAATTTAACGATTATGTTTCTCATTTCATCGATTGATCAAGATTACCAAAATTATCAGGACATATCCAGATCTCTTTTGGGTATGGCCATACAAACATCTGATGAACCCCACGAGGGGCCGAGTAGTATTATACTTGAAAACTAATTTGAAGGAACAAATTCTGTCTTGAATACAAGCGTAATCCGTGAACTTCACAACACTTGTGAAAATAGCCCTTATAACTACTAGTTACGAATAGTGGTAGACTAGATTCAAGAAATAGAATCCACCCACGCCATTCCAGCTGGCGTCTCAAGTCTAAGGATAAATAATGAACTCATATACAAGATCTACTTAATGACAAGGATCCATAAAGTAAAAATCTTATTAGTTGGGATAGTCCGATATGCAAACTTTTGAACACCATGTGAGTTTGGTAGGACCTTCCTTCAATATACAAAGTATATTACCAATCTCTCATAGTTGTCTTAACTCAACCATATTCCCATATAGTTAATTGACAATGGACAATTTAGAACGATATAAATCATTCATGGATTTAAACATGCAAATATAGGACATAACTTATTACTGAATGAAATCAAACATACCAGGTACTTTGATTTATTATAATAATTGTTTAACATCCCTTATAAATACTAAATATATCAATTCATGATAATTCTTAGTTGATGAATTATGCCTCAAGACATGACAATCATACTTGTTGACAAGGCATAAATTTAACCAGTTTTGATCTATCGGAATTTTGAGAATACTTATTTTAAAATTCAACTAGTGAAGTTCTTGTATGTGTGCATACAAATATCTTGATATTGACACACAATATTCCATAAGGTATGTGACAACATCAAACACCTATTTATGATAATCATCTTTCATACTTCTAAAGTTTAAAGCATTCTTATTCTTTAACGTATAATGCAACTATGCTCTTAATTGAGCACGACTAGTCCATATGGTCATCATTAAAGATGAAATTTTACCATTACTAGTATTGAGTGGCATCTCAATTAACTAGCATTATTGTATTCAAACAACAATATGCTCTTTTAAAAATCCGTAAACTATGAACATTCCTTTGGTAATGTTTGGTGCCTTTTTAAACTCCATGTTTGTTGGTATGACAATTACGCAACAATGTCGTATTGTACATCCATAGAATTTCATTAGTGGGAATGGCTCTAAGCTTAAAGATGAATTTCTATATCCAAACATATTCCAATAGAATATTTATTACACTAGTTATCTAATAACTTTCAGTTAAATATCAATGTTGTCAAATCATCTTGTAATGATACAACAATTCCTCTATATAACATGATGTACATGAAGAATCCTTGAGTTAGACTTAAGATCTCATTCATGTTCTATCTTATCAAAAGACATGTATCCATTGAGACTATCTAAATAGTATGTTATGTTGTATTACACTTATTTACCTCACATGTTTATATTCCAAGGTTGTATGTTTTACTTCCTAAATCTTTTAAGTGAAGTTTCATTCCAAGCTAAATATTAATATTTAACTTAGATGAAATGTTACTGCCCATATGTTATATAACATATATGATTTAAGGAAAAAAAAAAAACATAATACTCCCACTAGCTTTTTTGAATACTCATGAGTTATCTTAGCTTCAATTAAAAATCCAAACATGGATTTCATAATTTGAAAATAAGATTCATCTCCCAAGTGCATGCTTTGATCCATATTTGGATTCTTGCAGTTTATACACTTCCAAAGATTATATGAATTCATAAATCTCCTTTGATTACTTACCGCTCGCAAAAGTAATCACTCAAGAAAGAGATTTTGATATTCTATTATCATATTTCATAATAATGAAAATAAGTACGCCAATTAATCATCTTTATAAATTTAATGTGCATAGGAAAGAATATTCAATCACAATCAATTACTTGAGTATGATTAATAATCTTTTCTCAATGCATGCATTAAATATGTGTACAATATTGGTCATATGAGCTCGACATAAGTATCAAATCACTTGGGTTTTATTCTTATTGAAAAAACTCACTTTTATTCTACAATATAACTGTTTAGTTTTAAGATAAATCAAGTTTTCGAAAATTGATTATCTTTATGAATAACATCTTAATATTCATAATTCATAAGAAGTTTAACAAAATCAGAACTTCAATTTTAAGACTTAATGTGATTCATCACAATTCATAAAATGATGAAATCTTATGAACCTTCTAGGTTGGAGTCTTATTGAGTATACACAAGCCATACTCAATTTCTAACCTTGGTAACTTTTGTAAGAAAATAAGTTATAGTTATCTTGAATCAAACGATAATAAAAAAGTTTGATTCTCCTAATTGAACATACTATAAATTTGTGGTATTCCATTAATGATTGATATTGTGAGACAATCTAACAATATGTAAGATAAACTTAGGGCCCGTTTGGTTTGTGGGTTTATAAAGGGTTTAGGATTAAAAATTTAAAATCATGTGTTTGGTTGTATTTTTAAAACTTGGGTTTAGACTTATAACTCAAATATTTGAGAATGTGCTAAAGTAAAGGGGGTAATAAGGTTTTATGACACATTGTGGGCCCATATGTTTCCTCACTCACATACTTTTTTTTATCTCATTAATTCATTATTAACAATATAAATAATTTTTAATTTATATTTAATATATAATATATTTTTAAATATTATTTCTCTCTCTTACTTAAAATTCAAATTCAAATCCTAAACCAATTTCAAATCCAAATCTAAATCCAAATCCTAATCATAAACTCATTTACAAACTAAACGGGCTCTTATACTCTTTGACTTACCTATTTACCAACTAAGTCAAACTAAATGATATAATAGTATTTTCAAGCCAATTACATGCTTTACAACACAAGTCTTTGACCAAGTCAACTACTTCATGTTCATGTCTCAATAAACATTTACAATCCCACTATACGTAATAAGTCATTAATCAATTCAGCGACTTCTTGTATATGTTTTAATAAGAAGACATAACAAGTCAACGTCTTACTTTATATTATAAGTCTTGTAACAATTAAAAGACTCCATGTTTGTAGATTTACAAAAGATATAAACATATTTAACTAAAGTAATCATGAACATCAAGTCTAGGTTTCAATAGTAATTTCAAGTTAATCGATTACTCCATTTATTTGTGACATTCAAGGAATGCATAAATAATTACAGTTAACAACTAATTTACCAAACACTTTTATTGAAAAACAATACAACTTATAACTCATGTTAACAACTTTGCAGTTTACAGCTTACAACTTACAATTTATAGCTTACAGCATACACAGCTAGATTTGCCAACCATACCTATATAATCTAACTATCTTATAATGGAGGAAGACCTACTATTAATAGAAATACTTAAAATTAAGCAATACAACTTTTAAAGCTATAAGTACAACAACCAATACTAATTATAGAAATTCATCTCATGTTTAATTCTAACATACAATTAATACTAACATTAAATACAATAAATAAATCATTATGTACATTAAATAAAATTAATTAACTGGTCAATAAATACAATTAATGCACTTATTAAAACACACCTTACATAAGAAATATAAATTATCAAGCATATTGTACAACCAACTTAAACACAATTCCTGCATTAAATGTCACTAATACAAATAATAAAGCACATTATACAAATATTCAAGTCCGAACGAGCAATGGGCCAAATGAGCTCGAGCCGAACGGGCACGGGCCAAACGGGCTCGAGCCTTAACGGACACGAGCCAACGGACACGAGCTAAAAAAAATTTTGATATCCATAAATTTATTGTCAAAAAAAAACATAATAAAGTAAGAGTTGAGTTATTTAAAAAACCAAACATTCCTCACATACCAAGGGACTCATCCCCATCATCCATCTAAAAAGAAATCAATGGTTGAGATTAAAAGCATTTAATATTTCACCCATTTTTTATAATTTAATTATCTTTTAAACTGTTAATCGTTAAGCGAAAATAATTATACCATCGCGATGAACATTTAATTATCTTTCTATAGATATGCATTGTTATATACTTTCGACAAAAAATTTTTTTCGTTTTTTTCACGTTTTTTTTCGTGGCCGAAAAATATCATATGTGATATATCATATATGATATGTATGATATATCATATATGATATTACATATCATATATGATATATCATATATGATATTGCATATCATATATGATATGTAATATCATATATGATATATCATATGTGATTTTTTCGGCCACGAAAAAAAACGTGAAAAAAACGAAAAAAAATTTTTTTGTCGAAAGTATATCACAATGCATATCTATAGAAAGATAATTAAATGCTCGTCGTAACGGTATATTTTTTTTCGATTAACGATTAACGGTTTGAAAGATATTAATATTTGAAAAAAGAGGATGAAAGTGGGATTTTTAAATTGTTGGGATTAATCTCATCCATTAGATCAAATAAAGATGAAGGGGAGATGAATGGTAGAGATTAGTCCCTTGGTATGTAAAAAATATTTGGTCCTCAAATTTTATATCATAAAGTAATGATTCACCTCTGAACCGCTTAAAAAAAGCTCTTAAACCCCCAAAATGAAAACATTATTTCCCCTCTTTCGCCTCCGCCTCTAAACCACCACCGTCCATCTCACTACTGAACTGCTTACCACTATTTTTATTTAGCAGGTTTGCATCATTTACTCTCTAGGACTATTGTTTTTTATACACATACTTTGTTTCTTGAAATGCTTTAGTATAATAATGTATTCCCCTGTTAATACTTTTGTAACTTGAACACCTTCATATATGATATCACCCTTTCAATGTCATATCTACACAATTTATGCACCAAGTTTCACAGATAAGTAATCAAGGGGGTGTTTGGATTAGCTTATTTTTCGGGCTTATGATCTTTTTCTTACTAGCTTATGGACTTATATAAGCTGTAAAAATTAACGTAATCTAGACACCCACTAACATTATTTGAGCTGTGTGTGTAGATATGTATATCTGATATCCTGCGACTTACATGAGTATTGCACACATGAGACCTTTGTTGACCCCTTTGCGCGTTGTTCAAAATTTTATCCTATTTTTATCCGATTTATAGGTTAGGCGCTATATTTGGGGATATTGAGGTTGGGAAAATACTCATGCCATAAATTGTATTTGGTTTCAAAGATTTATGAATTGGGTAAAAATATCGCAAGTTTTTGACTTTTTGTGTAATTATCTAAGATATATGCAGTTTCATTGAGTATTTGAGCGTTTGAATTGGTTTTCGGTTAACAAACTTTCTTGAATGATTTTTGGGAAACCGTTATTGATTTGTTCGTTTTCTAGTAGGTGCGGTTTAGTAGTAATCTATATATGTGATAAGGTTTTGGTTGTGACGTTGTTTACGCCTTTTTCCTGAAAATTGGTGTAAAGTCTTGTCCAAACCTAAAAGAAACTAAGAGATCTCTTCTGTAGTTCTGTACCACATTTGAGAAAACAAATGTGATACATGTCTTTGAATTTGGGAACTAAACTCAATCTTTTACTGTACATCCTGACTTCTTCTGGTCACCTACTACGAAAAAAACCTTTTAGATAAGACAAAGGTCAGAATAAGTTCGAACCTGATCATATCTTATCGCCTAACAAAAGGAAAGGCAAAACTTGTTAAGTACTTGCACTAATTTTTGTTAACCTGACTAGAAAGACACATATTTATTCGATTATACATCTCTACCATGTAGTGCACACTTTGTCTCGGAATCCTATATCCGCCACTGCAAACGTTCATAGGTAGTGAAATGTGAAAACACCCTTGACATAGTTTTCAAATTCCATAGCTGTTATTCAAAATTGATACGAGTTCCTTACATGTTGGAAAATGTTTATAGGTATCCTAAACTGTAATGAAAAATGTTACATATTAAATAATCATGTTAAATGGTGGTGAGTTAGATTAAAAGGTCATACACTTACATTTATATTTATCTCTTTGTATGCAGTATGCTTCTTTAGTAACCACACTAGTTTGAGTAACATTCGCCGATGGCACTTCGTTTGAGCCACTCTCGCATCATAGCCACTCTGCTCCAATACCGTTCAGTTTGTTCATTCTCTTCCTCCATTTATGAACCCGAAGATATAAGATCAGAAGCCTTGACAAAACCTTCACTTCCTTCCCTCGAATCATCCATCGATGTTGATCTGATATCGCAAATGCTTATCCAACATCACAACCCGTTCCACACAATGGAATCCTCTCTACAACTTAACGGCATCAAAATTTCCCCAAATCTCGTCCACCAAACCCTTATTCGTCTAAAAAACATTTCCAAAATCGCCTTACCTTTCTTCACTTGGGCTAAAGATCAAGCTCACTACTCTCACGACTCACACGCGTACAACCTCATGATTGACATATTAGGTAAAGTCCGACAATTCGATGCAGCTTGGCAATTAATCGTTGAAATGGATCAAAAGGGTGTGAAGCCAACTGCCACCACTTTTTATGTTCTGATCCGTCGGCTGATTGCTGCTGGTTTGACCAAACAAGCTGTTCGTGCATTTGATGATATTGGTTGTTTTGTCATAAATGATGCTGACCAACAACAACCCATTGATGACTTCTATTTTCTTTTTGATACACTCTGTAAATACGGATTTCCGAAATTTGCTACTGAGATGTTTAATAAATGGAAAAACTGGAGGTTCCAGCCTGATGCAAAGATTTACACTATTTTAATTTACGGGTGGTGTAAAATAAACAACTCTAAAATGGCAGAGAAGTTCTTTAGAGAGATGGTGGATAGTGGAATCGAACCTAATGTTGTTACTTACAATGTTCTTCTGAATGGGATATGTCGAAGGTCTAGTTTACACCCTGAGGGGCGGTTTGAGAGGACTTTAAAAGCTGCTGATAATCTTTTTGATGAAATGAATCAAAGAGGTATAGAACCCGATGTAACAAGTTATTCTATTGTGTTACATGTTTATAGTCGGGCGCATAAGCCGGATCTTACGCTTGAAAAGCTAAAGATAATGAAGGAAAAAGGCGTTAATCCATCATTAGCATCATATACATCTGTTGTTAAATGTCTTTGTTCATGTGGACGGATTGAAGATGCTGAAAGGTTGCTTGATGAAATGGTGCAAAATGGGGTTACCCCGTCTGCAACGACTTATAACTGTTTCTTTAAGGAGTATAGGGGTAGGAAAGATGTTGAAGGTGCTTTGAAACTGTATAAAAGAATGAAAAATGATTTGGTATCATTTCCTGATACACATACATATAATATACTTATAGGGATGTTTATGAAGTTGAATAGGTTTGATCTTGCGAAAGAGGTTTGGGATGATATGAAGGGTAGTGGGGTGGGGCCGGATTTGGATTCATACACATTGTTGGTTCATGAACTGTGTGAAAAGCAAAAGTGGAGAGAAGCGTGTGAGTACTTTGTTGAAATGATTGAGAAAGGAATTTTGCCACAAAAGGTGACTTTTGAGAGGCTTTATAGCGGGTTGATACAATCTGATATGTTGAGGACATGGCGGAGGTTAAAGAAAAAGCTTGACGATGAATCCATATCGTTTTCTTCAGAGTATGAAAAGTATCATATTAAACCTTATAAAAGGTAAAGTTAACCCATTGCGCAAACTTGTATGTCCAAGTGATTTAAACGCTCCGGAAGGGAAATTTCACATGCAACGAGACTTGGTGGTCAGTCTTTACATTTGGTATTCAAAATCAGTTTTCAGTTAACACTAAGTGCAATTTCACATACTTCACGGATCATAAAAATGCTGTTATATGTTCTCATTTCCTCTTTTTTTTTGTTTTGCAGATGCAATTGGAGCAGTCATTTCACTGAGCGATGGAGAGAAATGGAACATATTTAGAAACTGTTTTATTGCTCTTGCATACATTTTTCAAGTTGACTGGTATGAATTTATATTCTTCCGTACACCTTTTGTTGGCTAAAGAAAACTCGATGGTTATATATAGACACTTGTGTATAGAGGTATGTGCACTCTCCCCTGTTTTTGTCTGGATAGTTTTGAGTAATAGAGGGCATTATTCTTCTGCAATGCGACGCTTTTTACACGAGGCAAATCCAAGGCTACCCGTGTAGAAAAATGTGGTCACATTTTCTAAAAGCAAAAAAATGAAAATAAAATGGTTATTATATCGGTAGTCATGGTTTTGATTAATCACTAAGAATGACCATAGTTAGAGTCGCAAAATGGGTGGTGAGAAACGTTTGGAAGTGGGTAAAAACAAGTTTCTTTAAAAACGAATCTGTCGGGTTGGGTCGACCCACAAACCTGTTTGTATTCTCTTTTCTTGAGTTATATATTGTTAGAGACAGTGTTATATATATTGTTCAAACCTATATTATCACAATGATGTTCTGGTATTTAAAATACAACACTTTAGGTGGTTCTGCATTTTGAATACATTTTTGGTGACTTTTGAGTTTGACCCATTTGGCCTTGTTGACCTGTTACTATTTCCAATCATATTTTGTTTAATTTTTACCTATCTGACCCGTTAGAGGCAGTTTATAACCCAAATCAACCCGTGAATTGATAAACGGGTCAAAATGATCATCTATGGCCCAAGGTGTTGTATTTTCCATACTTGTTGCTTCATTTGATATACAGGTGGGTCATAAACTAGCACATTGATGTGTCCGCCGAGACGCATATGTTTATTATAATGTTCTATTGATGAACGAATGTATTGCTGTTATATTGAGCATAAACATGGGAGACGATTCTTATAGTTTCATTTATAGTACAAAAATGATGCCCAACAACAAATCTCATTTATAGTACAAAAACGATGCCCAACAACAAAGATACAGCTACAGGTGTGACTTGAGTATGGACTCCAATCCACAAGTTTTGGCGATGAAACCTTATTTTCCGTTTACAATTGGTATCCTGTGCTATACATCCGGTAGGATTTATTAGGATGAAGTTTTTATGTTTTATCATTACGGTTGTTATAGTAGAATTGCTCTTTTATGCATCTGTCATCATATCAGGTGTTTAAATGTTTAATTGTATGATGGTGTGTTTTTGATCTTTTGTTTCCTTCAATTGTTGTGTGTATACAATTATCGTTAAATAAGTCAACCATGATGATTACAGAGGTGAGAAATAAATAAAGTTATAATCGGATAAAGGTCATAGTTGGTCTTTATCAGGACTCGTGTTAAAGAGGTGTTAACAGGGTATGCGTGGGTTCAAAAGTCAAGCAAATGTAAATTAGTCGGTTTGTATTTGATTGAATCTTGCTTACAAACCTTTATCTGTAGCTGTTTAACCAAATACATCACATTGTTTGATAACCCAAAACCATTGCATAAGTTTTATTATATACAAGTTTGACTTGCAAAAGTCAAAGAGTGACAGTGCACACAATGAAAAATGAAGAGGTTCATTAAAAGGGCTAACCATATTCGTCAATTGCTGCATCATAAGCATAACTAGTGGTGATAAACGGCCCACCAGAAGTGCGTCCAAAGTTCGTACCACCGTGATACTTAACACAAAAGACAAAGTCAATCCAGAAAAAAATATGTATGAAACCAAATCTAACAAGTGCATCAATGAATCAATAACTCATGAAGAGAATACCATATAATAATTCTGTACGGTTCCTCCTTTTTGAAAAAATCGAGCAACAACATATGCAATATCTTCAGGGGGCGATGTGGACTTCTGCCTCCAAATGCCTTGAACCTGTGCCACCATAGGAATAATACTTACGGATAATATACTATTGAAATATCACGAAAAAATATTGTAGAAATATTAAGTGTTACACACCATCCTGGCCAATTCTCAATCCAAATTTTAGGCATCTTTGGATATGCTGGCTTGAAATCATCACAGTAAAACGAATTGCACGTTTTTGATCTGTCAAAAATGGTCTATTATTCAGATTTTACTTAAACTATACATTAGGCTAGCTCATATGATAAAATAGTTACCACCGGATATGGAGCATCCCATTGCTGACACATTATCCATGGTACGCGGATATTTTGTTAAAGAGCCATTTTAGCTGCCCATTGGGTATATGCTTTCCCACCTTCACCATACGCTGCTTCGTAGAACCCATACTCGTTTTCCGGCTGAAATAAGAATTGTATGAAATGAACCTAGATCCAGGAAGTAAACCTATAAGAGTTGGGTGGTTTACTTGCCTGAGCTAAGATGATGGGACCTCCTTGTGATGCGAAAAACTTTTCTTTCTTCATTAAGTTTATGATAGTGTCATGAACCATTGCATGTAATACTGCAAAGACGATACACATTTATACATACAAAAAGAAAGAATAATCGAATTCTCGTAAAGGAACATTACTATGAGGGTGTCTGGAAATGCTATTTTCTTAAGATAACATTTACCAACTTCAAACCTTGAAAGGTTCATTGTCGGTTCTGAAAACGGCCCCTTTCACATAATGCAACCAAACTGGTGTACCGCTGTATATTATACACTAACTTGTTAGGATTCTAAAAGACAAAAACATATATTTACCTTTTACGCATAAAGCACAATCTTGGAATAAAACTTTACCCACCCATAGTTCCATCCTGCAGCAACAAATGGCCCAATCCGAAGAATCAAAAGCATACCGGCATCCTCAACTATCTTTACAAATTTTCGTAAATCATACCTTCCACCAAAATAATACTACTCAAAAAGTTAGGAAATTATTACTTAACAAGGAATGGTTTGATTTTTTTGACATGCAAAAGTCCCTACTTGTTTTGTCGGTTCTGANCCCAATCCGAAGAATCAAAAGCATACCGGCATCCTCAACTATCTTTACAAATTTTCGTAAATCATACCTTCCACCAAAATAATACTACTCAAAAAGTTAGGAAATTATTACTTAACAAGGAATGGTTTGATTTTTTTGACATGCAAAAGTCCCTACTTGTTTTGTCGGTTCTGAAAGGTTCATTGTCGGTTCTGAAAACGGCCCCTTTCACATAATGCAACCAAACTGGTATACCGCTGTATATTATACACTAACTTGTTAGGATTCTAAAAGACAAATATATATTTACCTTTTACGCATAAAGCACAATCTTGGAATAAAACTTTGATCAAGAAACAATAGTCATGGACTCGCCCATAGTTCCATCCTGCATCAACAAATGGCCCAATCCGAAAAATCAGAAGCATACCGGCATCCTCAACTATCTTCACAAATTTTTGTAAATCATACCTTCCACCAAAATAGTACTACTCAAAAAGTTAGGAAATTATTACTTAACAACGAATCGTTTGATTTTTTTGACATGCAAAAGTCCCTACTTAAGGTTTTGTTTTATTATATAAAAATAAAAGATAAGTAGCTTTTAGACCGGGCTAATAGACACGAAACAAAAGAAAGTAAGGCCCAACCGCATAAACAATTAGTTAAGCAAGCTAGGTAAGTCATTATTCATTATCTTCTCTGATCAAAAGCAAAATCCCTAAAATCCAAAGAATTTCCCTAAAATAGTAAAATTCAAATCAAAATGTCGGCGATCGGCAAGATATTAAAGGGGTGTTTGGCGAATCTGAAAGTGAAGATCGGTGGTATGACGGCAAATGGAGGAGATCGTGGATTAAAGGGCATATTTCAGAAAGCAAACGACGCGTACAAGATGCATACTATCCACTCTGGATCGCCATTGACTCAGAAGAGGATCGATTTGCCGTTGAAAGATGCAGTCTACCTAGAGCTAGTTCCACCAATTTTGAGCATTTCAGAAAATTTGCCCTACCACCTCCTTGTTATTCCGGCTATTGCGGCGACAGCTTGTGATTTAAACCTTTTTTTAGGATATGGTACGCCACATAACAAGCTGTCACCGCAATGGCCGGAATCACAAGGAGGTAGTTGGGCAAATTTTCCGAAATGCTCAAAACCGGCGGAACTAGCTCTAGGTAGTCCTTATCTTTCAACGACAAATCGATCCTCTTCTGAGTCAATGGCGATCGAGAGTGGATAGCATGCTTCTTGTACGCGTCGTTTGCTTTTAGAAATATGCCCTTTAATCCGCAATCTCCTCCATCTGCCGTCATACCACCGATCTTCATTTTTAGATTCGCCAAACACCCTTTTAATATCTTGCCGATTGCCGACATTTTGATTTGGATTTTAGGGAAATTCTTTGGATTTTAGGGATTTTGCTCTTGGTCGGAGAAGATAATGAATAGTGACTGACCGAGCTTCCTTAACTGATTGTTTGTGGGCTTGGGCCTTACTTTTATTTTGTTTTGTGTCTTTTAGCCCAGCATAAAAGCTACTTATCTTTTATTTTTATATAATAAAACAAAACGTTAACTAGTGACTTCTGCATTTCAAAAATATCAAACAATTCCTTATTAAGTAAAGATGAAGTAGGTAGATAGTAGATAAAGATGAAGATAAAGATGGGATGTGTGTGTATTTTTCATGTGTTGTTGATGGTGTTTTTTGAAATTTGAATGATGAAAATAAAGATGAAGGTAAAGATGGATAGTTAAGGTACATAGTAGGTGGGGTGAATTTTTGAAGAGTTAAATGATCATATCCAAATTTGTGTGTGTTGTTGATCAGCTACAAGAAAGCAGAAAGCAAACTGGTCTATTTCTTCAATAAAGATGGAGATGAGTTAATGTATGGAGACTTTCAATAAAGATGGGGACCAAATTCATTTGATGTGACACCTTTGGTCCATTTTGGTAAACCATTAGAATAAAGTTCGAATTGGAAAATTGGATCCATAGATGGGTTATTTAAGTAATTCGGTTTTTATACAAACATACCCACTAAATACCACGTACACACACACACTCACAAACAAAATAATAAATAATAAAAACATTGAGGGGACCCACTTTGGCACAACTCCATAGAAGGTAAATGTCTCACAGTTTGTTGCCTTTGTTTTTGCACTCACGCAACACCTCAAACATTGCTAGCAACACTCACGACATGAGGTGAGTCCTCACGATTGCTTGCCACGATCACTGGGAGTGGTCTAAGGGTGCAGGTGTGTGCTGCGAGAACAATGAAAGAATAGTGCCATGTCAACACGAAATTAGAAAATACTGCACCATACTATGCCGCAAAAGATTTTTTTTTTTNNGGCGTCGTGTGAAAAGGCGTGGAATAAGGCGCGAAAAGGCGTGCAAAGGCGCGCCTTTTGGTAAGGCGTGGCGCCATTTTTAGAAGCATTTAGGGGATTTATGGATTTGGGCTTGAATTTCAAGTATTTGGGTTATTTCTTTCTTGGGCATCGTAATTTCAAAACTTAATTCCTACTTGGGCGTCGTATTTGGGCCTTGCTATTTGGGATTTGGGCTTTAGTATTTGAAATTGCTCTTATAAAATGATATAAAATTATAAATACATAAATTTATAAATATTTTGTTGCCGCCTTAAGCACGCCTTAACAAACGCCAAGACTTCGCAAAGGCGCATAAGGCTTGAGGCGTGGCTGTGCCGTCACGCCACGCCTCACGCCTTTTAGAACATTGGTTGTGAGTGTTTATAACATGAAGGTTATTTTTAAATGAAAAAATAAATAAATAAATAAATAAAATAATGAAAAAAACCAAAATAATTGAGAAAGTCGAGAGAAAAAGTAAAGGAATGAGAAAACCATCAACTCACCTTTTCCACACCATCAGCCCAGGATAACAAAGACCCCGAAATCAAAATATCATTTCTCCTCTTTTCGTGTCTGCACTCCTCCGCCTCTAAACCACCACCGTCCATCTCACTACTGAACTGCTTACCACTATTTTTATTTAGCAGGTTTGCATCATTACTCTCTAGGACTATTGTTTTTTATACACTTACTTTGTTTCTTGAAATGCTTTAGTATAATAATGTATTCATTGTCAAACCATTAGTTCTAATACTCTGGTTACATGAACTTATTACCGTAGAGGCGTAGAGCTTACAGAGACGTGTCATCCGAGACACACTAAATATGGGAACTAACGAAAAAACCCCACAAAATGACTGCAAGAAACTGCAAGACGTGGGCAAGTGAATATCCTTTGAATGTAACATATCTAATTGAAATAAAAATGGCAAGATTCAGCTACGCGTTGCTTCTACATCAAGTTTCTTCGTCATGCCGGGGCAAAGCTCCATATTGAAATTCTCATTAGTTAATTCCACTATGCACACGTTCTTTCTTAAACATAACTGATTAAGCAACATAATTGATGGAACATTTTAAGACAAGTAAATCAAATATGTTCATAAAAATATAGATAAGTTGCTATATATTGTGAAAAGAAAGTTCAATGGCTTTACTATTATTAACTGTAAAACTATTAAGGATTTTTCAACAATAGAGGTAAAGTTGGGATCATGGCAATCTCCAATGCCATATGACTGGCACGTCCCAGTAGGAGTTCCAAAGCTAGCTAGCTAGCCAACTTAAAAGCCGAAATGCGTGTGTTCATTGGGCACTTTAACTCCAAACTCGTTTTACTATTTTGCAAGTCGTTGCTAACAAAAGAGGGGTGGTCTTCGGATACATGAGCACAAAATACTTTCCGTCTTGAGAACATAATCTGACTTGGGTCCCCGCCTTTCTCTTCAAACAGCACCAAAACATTGCCTTCTGGCTTGAACCAAGACCTTGGGACATGGTACCTTAGAAGAACAAAATAATAACCACTCAGAGACAAACTTTGAAAAAGTTCCATCTGTATGTGATTTTGACTTTTGAAAGTCAAACATTCTTGACTATGTGTCCTGTTTTGGTCATGTGTTTTCTTAGCATTTCCTTATAAAACTTTACATTATATATAAATCAAACATTTTATTTATTTATTTATTTTTTTTACATTAAGTTAATATTTTTAATATAAATTTCTCATTTTAATATAAAACTACTATTTTTAAAGCCGGTTTATAAGGGTTTTTGACTGAGCAGGACACAAAGCCATCTTTTTAAGATAGTAAGATTGTCCAATGTACACAAAAGTACAATGACAAAACAAGACAATTAAAAAAGTAGGGTATTTTTATGCACATAAGACCATATTTCTTAGTATGTCCAACTTCTTGCATTTAAGTAGGTAAAGTGGCGATTTTTACCATCTTTGTGTTGGTTCTCCACACCCTTTATCACACTTATCATAGCTGAACTTTCCTCTATAGTCACATGTTTCAACACAGTTGTCAGTTGGAGCAGTTAGGGGCCAATATCTTCCAATCTGCTCCCCGTTCAGCCATGCTAACCCCTTACCCATATGAAGCATGTCAAGTGCTACGGGTTCATCTCCCAGTGGGGCATCCACAACTGCCTATGATATTCAGTAATCATTCATCCATCTTTTGGTAATAAGATAACGTTACAAACTGAAATTTGGAAACAAAATGGGACAAAGATTTCATGCAAGTCAGGGAAGGAACTAGAGGGGTCCCGGGTGTCACGGGACCCTGATAAAATTTTGCTTTGTAGTGCTAATTTTCGTAAAAAACATGAAACTTTTTAAAATGCACCTGGTCCTTATGCATTGTGTTTTGAATTATTTTTTAGTTAGTAAATCAATTATTAATTATCAATAGGTGAAAAGTGAGCTTAGTTTTCACTAAACTCAAGCATTTTAACCATAAATAGCATTTTTTTTGTTATTTTTTTTCCCCTTATACTAAATTTAAAAAAAAAATTTGTGCAACCCGGTCACTTTTAGCTATGGTTCTGTCCCTCATGCAAGTCCTCTCGAGTTGCTTACCTTGTACCATGTCAAGGGCTGGTTTTTAGGTGGGTCCAAAACTGAGCTCCAGTTTACGAATTTTGAAGCATTTGAATCATACAGCTTAAGATGCTCACCTTCCAACCCAATCTGGAAAGCAAACCAAAAGAAATAATCTATTAATAACCGTAAAGATGTGAGTCAAACATATCGATTCACATATACATACACGGCATTAGTTTTTTGAGTTCTTTTAACTTAAAACAGTTCATAATTACATCAGAATTTTTAAAAACTATTACGAATTTCTATACGTAGAATATAGTGCTTATCAATTTCGAAGTTCAAAATTGTCAAGTTTGACCCTTAAAAGCCAAATGCTAATCTAACATATATAGTGTTACCTTGTAGTTCCATGTGGTGTTAGATAAGTCAAGGATTCCGTTCTTCAAACCTTGGAGTTTCACACTGGTTAAACCGGCTCCGTTCCATTCGTAAAATGGTCCTGCAGACTAATAAACATGGAACGCATCAATCATGTCGGATATGAGACAAGTAAAAACATAAAACCAAAAATGAAGTATATAAGTAACTTACGGAGAGGCCCACAGTCATGCTTAAAATAGCAATTTCGTTTTCCCCCGGCTTCAAAGAAACCGGACTCGTAAAATTACCACTTCCAATTGCACTAGCTGAGAATACCCACGTAAACAATGGAAAAGATTAACAGGCATGAAAAAAGTCAAATCATAGTTCTAGCAAAACTTTTGACTATTGAATAATGTATCTTGAGCATACAACCTTGAAGTATGCCATTAACAAACGCATGAAGTGCATGTCCCTTTGATTCAATCAGAAGCATTGGGTTGTTTCCGTCTGTTAAAAATTCTTCATTTTCATCGACAAATAATCTGCAATGGGGAGATTCTGTTAGTTGTTTAGACATTTGACTCAGAATAAAAAATGAAGTGCTCAATTTTTTTTGAAGTTTAGAAATGAACCTAGTTGTTTGCCAAAGGTAGTCAGTAGTATCTTTCGTGGTATTAATATGATCCACAAAACCGTTACGAGTAAAATCAGGTTTTCCCCAAATCCCGGCTTTCTCAACATATATTTCCCAACTAACAGCTTCCATGTCTTTATTTGGTGATTTCATTGAAGATTGCAATCTCTCTGACACCATTTCAACGGTAGAAGTTTGAGATCCAACCTATTTAAAAACATATATAATATTAGGTTTGACTTATGAGGTCAAACAAACTACTTTTGAATTCCAAAGTTGAGCACACCTGTTATTGTTTTTATAGTATTCCTACAGAATTTAAAACAGAAAAAAGAGTAAACTTCAAAAATGGTCCCTGTGGTTTCCTGAGATTGCAAAAATAGTCACTGTGTTTGGCTAATTGCAAAAATAGTCACTGTGGAGCAAAAGTTTTCATCATTTTGGTCCATGGTTTTAACTGGCGTTAAATAATTCCGTTAGAAGTTACACATTTAGCCCTGTGGCCCATGACCATTGCAGCGTGCATCCTTCTTTCGTCCCTTTTACGTTTTCATCCGTTTTTACGCATTTTCGTCCGTTTTTATCTGTTTTTTATGGTTCACTCTGTTTTTTTTTACTTTTTCGTCTGTTATTTTCGTCCGTTTTTTATGTTTTCGTCCGTTTCATTACGTTTTTGTCCGTATTTTTACGTTTTCGTCTATTTTTTTTACGTTTTCGTCCGTTTATTTACGATTTCATCCATTTTTTTAAAGTTTTCATCCGTTTCTTTACGTTTTGCTCCCTTTTTTTACGTTTTCGTCTGTTTTTTTTTACGTTTTCATCTATATTTTTTATGTTTTCGTCTGTTTTTTTACGTTTTCGTCTGTTTTTTTACGTTTTCATCTATTATTTTAAGCTTTAGTCCGGTTTATTACGTTTTCGTCCATTTTTTTACGATTTCATCAGTTTTTTTACGTTTTCGTTCGTTTCTTATGTTTTCGTCTGTTTTCTTACTGTTTTTTTCTTTTGTTTTTTCGTTTTCGTCTGTTTTTTTACGTTTTCGTCCATTTTTTATGTTTTTGTCCGTTCATTGTGTTCCCGTCCGTATTTTTACGTTTTTGTCTGGTTTTTTTTACGTTTTCATCAGTTTTTTTACAATTTCATCCGTTTTTTATGTATGTTCCATCCGTTTTTACAATTTCATCCGTTTTTTTACAAAGAAATAGGAGAAAGTAGTAGGACTGCAGAACAAAGGAACTCACAAGACTTGCAGGATGGAGCAGTTAGGGATGAACAATCAGAGCAAGGAATGGGCAGGTTTGGTGTTAGGATGAATGGCAATGAAGAACAAGGAACTAGCAGTGAAGAAGGCAATGATTTTGATATCATTGTGTGTAGGAATGGACAAAAACGTAAGAAACCGGACTAAAGCGTAAAATAATAGATGAAAACGTAAAAAACAGACGAAAACGTAAAAATACGGACGGGAACATAATGAAACGGACAAAAACATAAAAAATGGACGAAAACGAAAAAATAAAACAAAAAAACAGTAAGAAAACAGATGAAAACATAAGAAAACGAACGAAAACGTAAAAAAGCTGATGAAACCGTAAAAAATGGACGAAAACGTAATAAACCGGACTAAAGTGTAAAATAATAGATGAAAACATAAAAAAACAGACGAAAACGTAAAAAAACATACGAAAACATAAAAAAATAGATGAAAACGTAAAAAAAAAACAGGCGAAAACGTAAAAATACGGAGCAAAACGTAAAGAAACGGACGAAAACTTAAAAAAACGGATGAAATCGTAAAAAAAATGGACGAAAACGTAAAAAAATAGACGAAAACGTAAAAATACGGACAAAAACGTAATGAAACGGACGAAAACATAAAAAACGGACAAAAACGTAAAAAAAAACAGACGAAAACGTCAATAAACAGACGAAAAAGTAAAAAAAAAACAGAGTAAACCATAAAAAACAGACGAAAACACGCGAAAACGGACGAAAACGCGTAAAAACGGATGAAAACGTAAAAGGGACGTTTGAAGGATGGACGCTGCAATAGTCATGGGCCACAGGGGCTAAATGTGTAACTTCTAACGGAATCATTTAACGCCAGTTAAAACCAGGGACCAAAATGATGAAAACTTTTGCTCCACAGTGACTATTTTTGCAATTAGCCAAACACAGTGACTATTTTTGCAATCTCAGGAAACCACAGGGACCATTTTTGCAGTTTACTCCAGAAAAAATAAAAATATTCTCCAAGTAATACTATAACTTCTGACGAACTGAAAGTGGCTAAAAGTTTTCTTTCTGACAAATCAGGTTTGACAGTCAGAAGTCAACTTTGGAATCTATTTTGGAGTGGAATGGGGAAGAATATGGCATACTAAAATATTTCTTTGCTCATGAATCTTAATTAACAGTTAATAATGAAAACTTGCATATGCGAATAAGATAATTTATATACAAGTTACCTTGGCAGTGTTGAAGACTACAGTTTTGCAGTCAGGAAGAATGCTGACTGACCATGCTGGTAGCATATATGAACCATCACGAAACTCTACTGTCTTGTCATTTTTGTCATCTAAGTTAGCTATAAATGCAGCACAAGTTCCTGATTCATCTTCATACACATCAGCCTGAATATTGGAAAAAGAAAAAAAAAAAAAAAAAGCACAATGATCACATCAATGATTCAGAGGTTTAAGGGTATAAAGTTTAATCTGTCATATGTTCAGTGAGTACATTCATAAACAACAAAAAAACTAGAATACAAAAATACTCCCTTCGTTCAATTAAAAATGCTTGACAAACGTCTATAAAACTATAAGTGTTGGTCCATGGAAATTGAGCAAATCTTGATAAACATAAATTAGAACTTCATTAATAATAATGACCAAAAGTTACAAGATTACTCAATTCCTACATGACTACATGATAACATCTTCAGCTTCTTTACGGGGATAATTTCGGTATATTATCCCCGTTAGAATGACAATAAACTCTCATTGATCCAAGCTAAGCTTGAGATTCAATGAGAGGATCTTCCTAACAACTAATATTCTGTAGGAATGGATAACTATCTCTATTACAACAAAACATATATATAGGTGGAAAAGTAAAAGTAAACATGTGATGGGTGGGTGAGTTGTCATCCACCACTTGGAATATGCTTTAGCATATTCTCTTTACTTTGTACTTTTGTCTTCTTTCACTTTCTTTGTAGCTTGTCTTCCCAATGCATGTAGCTTGTATTCCCAAGAAAGTGCATGCCCATATTTATCAGTATGTTGTAGAGACAGCTTCAGGGAGTCAGTGAGTTATTGTCATCACTCACTGACTCCATTACCTTCTTCTTTGGTTCAGGTGCCATTCACTGAGTACCGCCTCACTGAATGGAAAGTCTTTTCTTTAGACTTGTCCTGAACATCCTGAAGGTAACTCACTGAGTGACTGTTCACTCAGTGACTTGTTTGTGTTAAAGGTTATTGTTACTCACTGAAATAGCAATTTGCTATTATATTCAGTGAGTGATTTGGCTATTTTATGTTCAAATACTTGGGGGGAATATTTGGGTAAAATATTGACCCAACAATACATACCTTTCCCTTACCCCCAAAATAACATACACCCCGTCACAAAAACACATCCCACCACACAAAAATACCAGATCTTATCCTCTCATCACATAAATATAATCTTATCTCACCAATTTCACTCAAAAAACAACACACAAAAACCTATACTCTCTCGATCTATAAACACAGATAAAAAAAAAAAATACAAAATGTATTAGTTGATAGGATCATCCTCTCATTGAATCCAAGAGTAGCTAGCTTGGATCAATGAGAGTTTATTGTCATTCCTAACGGGGATAATATACCGAAATTATCCCCGTAAAGAAGCTGAAGATGTTATCATGTAGTCATGTAGGAATTGAGTAATCTTGTATCTTTTATTCATTATTATTAATGAAGTTCTAATTTATGTTTATCAAGATTGCTCAAATTCCATGGACCAACAAGTGGTATCAGAGCCAAGGTTCATTCTTATGAGCCAGATCCATGTTTGATTACTGATAACATTCTTCAATGTCAAAAATAAGTGTAAAAATCTTCAAAAACTGCAACAGCAGTAGCAGTTTTTGAGGGGGAGAAATACACTATATTTTTGATTAAATGACAATAAAACCCACACCCACCACCCATATCTTATCCCCACCAAACAAAACTCCTATCCCCACCAAACAAATCCTATATCCTATCACACATAAACAAAAAAAAAAAAAAAACCAGATCCATCCCTCCCAAAGAAATCTCAATCGAAACAAAAACTCACCCTATAAACTCACAAATCTTATCACAAAAGAATCTACACAAAAGATTCATCTAACCCAGATTCATCAAACCCAGATCGAGAACAAACAAACACAACAAACACACCACTAATTTTTAATCAGTCAAACCACACCAAAATCAAATACCATCAAAACCCTATAAAAACCCAGGTCAAATACGGGTTTAATACGGGTTGGGTCAAATTTGATCAAAGGTTATTCTTGGTAAGAATGATTATGTTAGGTGTTTTTAGTTAAAATGGAATCTTAAGATGTGTTAATAGTGGTCTTCGAGGCTGAAGTTAAGCTCTGTGAGCTTGTGAATCGGGGGGTGATAGGCTGATTATGTGTAATCAGGGAGTGTGTTGGTTGAAAAAAATCAGGGTGTGGTAAGCATCAGAAAGCTAATGGATTTGAGGTTGTATGTATTAATTTCAGTGTACACGACTTTGGTGTTGGAATGTGAATCAGGGAGCCGCGATGATGTCCATTAGAGTTACGCAGCTGAAGCGTAGTGGGCACATAACCCACACACCCTGAATCTGATGGTTCCTAGAACCTGAAACAGGGAACTCAAGAAAAATTAGACATACGAGTCCCTGATAGCATCAGTAGACTGAGTTCGTTTGTTGGGTTAGTTCAGTGTGAAAGGGGAGGGCTGAGATTAATGAGTTACGGATTGTGACTCAGGGTGTGATACAGAGCAGGGATGATTATAAGTCAGGTCGAATTTATGACTCAGGGAGTGGTTATGTGATATTCAGGCTTAACCTGAGCTAGAGTTTGAATGGAAACTTCCTGAGTAGTCCTTGAAAATCTCAACGATATATTTCAGTGGTGTCCCTTATGTGTATAAGGAAGTGGGTGTGGTACTAAAACAGGTAGGAAGTTGAATCAGGGAGTACTTATGATCAAGATGGGTGTCTTAGTTTGTGTGAAAACCTGGTTTCATCATTGAACTAGAGGTTTGTGTCCCTGAGGCAAACTAGTTATGACTCAAAATCTGAGTAAATGAAACTACTCGAAACCCTTAGTCATGAAGTGTGTTGAGTTAGATGTGCTTTCGGGCTGAGCTTATCAGGGAGAGATGGACATCATAAGAGGAACGCAGCGGAAGCGCGGTGGGCCCATAAAATGTCGTGGCATCAGGGGGTGATAAATGTTGCAACTCACAAAATGCAAACTCATGTGATTTAGTGAATATGTTGTACTGAAACTTAGTATACTGAAAATTTTAACTTTGTATACTGAGAATGAGAAAGTGAGGTGAAAAATTAAGAGGCCACTTATGTATCATAATTGAACCAGGTCCCCTTACTCACTGACCCTGAACCTTTGTCCCTGAACCCCAGGTCACTGAAACCCAAAAAGGAGGGTGAACCTTGATGTATCAAAATTGAACCAGGTACCTGAACCTTTGGTTACTGAACCTGTCATTGAACCACCTGAACATTACTCACTGACCCTGAACCCCCTACTCACTGAACCTAAGTCAGTGAACCCTCCTCGTTGAACCCATGTCCCTGAACCCTCAGTCCCTCAATTAATACCAATCACCCTAGGCTATTTGTATGTTCAAATAGGGGGAGACTGTTGGGTCAATATTTTACCCAAATATTCCCCCCAAGTATTTGAACATAAAATAGCCAAATCACTCACTGAATAAAATAGTAAATTGCTATTTCAGTGAGTGACATTTAACCTTTAACACAAACAAGTCACTGAGTGAACAGTCACTCAGTGAGTTACCTTCAGGATGTTTAGGACAAGTCTAAAGAAAAGACTTTCCATTCAGTGAGGCGGTACTCAGTGAATGGCACCTGAACCAAAGAAGAAGGTAATGGAGTCAGTGAGTGATGACAATAACTCACTGACTCCCTGAAGCTGTCTCTACAACATACTGATAAATATGGGCATGCACTTTCTTGGGAATACAAGCTACATGCATTGGGAACACAAGCTACAAAGAAAGTGAAAGAAGACAAAAGTACAAAAGTAAAGAGAATATGCTAAAGCATATTCCAAGTGGTGGATGACAACTCACCCACCCATCACATGTTTACTTTTACTTTTGGAGCTATATATATGTGTGTTTATAATAGGGATAGTTAGTGATTCTAAACAAACAAAATACAAAATGTATTAGTTGATAGGATCATCCTCTCATTGAATCCAAGAGTAGCTAGCTTGGATCAATGAGAGTTTATTGTCATTCTAAACGGGGATAATATACCGAAATTATCCCCGTAAAGAAGCTGAAGATGTTATCATGTAGTCATGTAGGAATTGAGTAATCTTGTATCTTTTATTCATTATTATTAATGAAGTTCTAATTTATGTTTATCAAGATTGCTCAAATTCCATGGACCAACAATAAGCCCATGCAGCAATTTCATAAGGAGGCGAATTTTGTGGAATGAAGTCGCCAGCATGAGTGATACATTATAATAATGAGCAAATAGGAGTTTTGGAAAAATACTATAATGTGGCGATTTGCATAGGAATGCCCACCTCTAGCTGAGGACCAAGATTAACCAAGGTCGGTTCGTTGTTCAACAATGCATGCTCACACAGCTTTATAGCTCGATGAAGCTCCTTAAGGTGCCCCCATTTTGGAAACCTTGGTAGCCCTACAACCCATCCGAAAAAAAATAATTAGAGCTTAAACAAACTACTTATTGTTTCAAAATCTTTAAGCACGTATTTGATTTCTTACAAAAATGATTAGAGCTTAAACAAGCTACTTATTGTTTCAAAATCAATGGGAATGGTTGAGTTCTTACAAAAATCAAAACCACATCAAGGAGTAGAAATTGGAATGTATTAAAATTGTAAAATTATACAACTTTGACTTTCAAAAGTCAAAGAATGACAATGAACACAAAATGAAAAATGAAGAGGTTCATTAAAAGGGCTAACCATATTCGTCAATTGGTGCATCATAATCATAACTAGTGGTGATAAACGGCCCACCAGAAGTGCGTCCAAAGTTCGTACCACCATGATACTTAACTCAACACAAAAGACAAAGTCAATCCAGAAAAAAATATGTATGGAACCAAATATAACAAGTGCATCAATTATCAATAACTCATGAAGAGAATACCATATAATAATTCTGTACGCTTCCTCCTTTTTGAAAAAAACGAGCAACAGCATATGCAATATCTTCAGGGGGGCGATGTGGACTTCTGCCTCCAAATGCCTTGAACCTGTGCCACCATAGGCATAATACTTACGGATAATATGCTATTGAAATATCACGAAAAAATATTGTAGAAATATTAAGAGTTACACACCATCCTGGCCAATTCTCAGTCCAAATTTTAGGCATCGTTGGATATGCTGGCTTGAAATCATCACAGTAAAACGAATTGCACGTATTGATCTGTCAAAAATGGTTTATTATCAAGATTTTACTTAAACAATGCATCAGGCTTGTTCATATGATAAAATAGTTACCACCGGATATGGAGCATCCCATTGCTGACACATTATCCATGGTACGCCAATATTTTGCGAAAGAGCCATTTTAGCTGCCCATTGTGTATATGCTTTGCCACCTTCACCATACGCTGCTTCGTAGAACCCATACTCGTTTTCCACCTGAAATAACAAATTGTATGAAACGAACCTAGATCCGGGAAGTAAACCTATAAGAGTTCGATGGTTTACTCGCCTGAGCTAAGATGATGGGACCTCCTTGTGATGCGAAAAACTTTTCTATCTTCATCATGTTTATGATGTGTGTCATGAACCGCTGCATGTAATACTGCAATGACAATACACATTTATGCATAGAAAAAGAAGGAATAATTGAATTTTCATAAAGGAACAATCTACTATGAGGGTGTCTGGAAATGCTTATTTTTTGAAGATAACATTTACTAACTTCAGACCTTGAAAGGTTCATTGTCGGTTCTGAAAACGGTTCCTTTCACATAATGCAACCAAACTGGTACACCCCTTTATATTATACACTAACTTGTTAGGATTCTAAAAGACAAACATATATTTACCTTTTAAGCATAAAGCACAATCTTGGAATAAAACTTTGATCAAGAAACAATAGTCATGGACTCACCCATAGTTCCATTCTGCAGCAACAAATGGCCCAATCCGAAGAATCAGAAGCATACCGGCATCCTGAACTATCTTTACAAATTTTGGTAAATCATACCTTCCACCAAAATAGTACTACTCAAAACGTTAAGAGGATCAGTCAGTCAGTCATAATTCAGACATTTGAAAGAAGTGATTTGACTTGCTGAAAAATTCTAACATTTACTTACATTGCCTGGTGATGGTTCATGACCATTCCAAAATACGTACGTCTCGATCACATCTATACCACCTTCTTTCGCCGTTTTTACCAATCCGGGCCACATCTATCACATAATAGTTATCATAATTTTCAAAATATTTTGCTTGTTCAAATACAACAATATATAAAAAGTTAAAACCACAATCCAAATGATCATAAATAAATTAAACATCCTAATAAACTTGAAAGGATGGATGCTCTTACAGCAGGAACACTACGAGGGTAGTGAATAGAAGCCGAAATAAGAAGCTTTCTTTCACCATCGATAATAAGTGAACGACTATCATATGTCACATTATTAGCTCCTTCTGTAACTTGCAAAACATACAACCATGCAAAGAAGCAACAACATAAGAACATAAGCATTGAACAGCCACTTGAGGCCATTGAAGAACACTTATTCTACTGCTTCTATTTTTTGTATATAGCTTGAACCATTTTTTATAGTCTTCTATGTAATCAAAAGATTTGATACAGTTACTTGACCAGCACATGTAACTAATTAACTTTCTATATTTTTATAGTAAAGATTGTTGTCCCCATTTTTGGTGATAGAAAATTAATTTATAATCCTTGCATTAAGTATTAAGATAGTTTTCCATTCTTTGTTTGATAGGATTTAAGATCATTTGAGGACCAAACTTTTTTTACATATCAAGGGACTAATCTCCACCCTCCATCTTCCCTCCATCTTTCTTTGATCTAATGGATGAGATTAATCCCAACAATTTAAAAAACCCACTTTCATTTTTTTTTTTTTTTTTTTTTTTNATATATTTTCGAGAATTTTTTTTTTTCGTTTTTTTCACGTTTTTTTCCGTGGCTGAAAAAATCATATATATGATATTACATATCATATATGATATGTAATATCATATATGATCGGCCACGAAAAAAAACGTGAAAAAACAATTTTTTTTTTTTTTTTTTTTTCGAAAATATATCAAAGTGCCCGTCTATAGAAAGATAATTAAATGCTCGTCGCGATGGTGTAATTATTTTCGCTTAACGAATAACGGTTTAAGAGATATTTAAATTATAAAAAATGGGTGAAATATTAAAATGCTTTTAATCTCAACTATTGATTTCTTTTTAGATAGATGATGGGGATGAGTCCCGTAAGAAAAGTTTAGTATTTAATATAACTCTTTAGGGTATATGTACCTTCCTTTTATACCAAGTTTATATTACCAACCTTTTTCTCATTAGTTATTTTCCTTATTTATATTTCATGATATTGCTTATATTAAAATACACTCCATATTTCTTTATATTAAAGTAAAGGGACTTGGTGTACGAGCGTCATTCTTTTTATCATCTTTATTGACATTTCGTAAACGTATGGTGAAACTAATTTCCATTTATATGGATGTTCAAAATGTGGTTATATGTCCTCATTTTCTCATTCTTTTGCAGATGAAGTTGTAAAGAGTCATTAGATAGAGTGATGAAGAGAAATGGTACTTATTAAGAAACTGTTATAATGCTATTCCATACATTTATCAACTTGTTTGATTGGTATGTATTTTTATACTCCCGGACGAAAATAGTACACTTTTCTTAGTTTAAGGGAAAAACAAATTACCAAAATAATCTTTACAGAGAGTGACTTTACCGAAATGAACTTTTTTAAAATGCTTTATCAAAATGACCAAAATATGTCACCATCACATTTTTCATTTCCCATTCGCGTAACATACTCTCGCCTCAAAAAATTTATTCGCTTAGATTGAGAAATATGTATTCGCCCCAAAATCACTTACCATTTAATTACCTTTGAAAATAACATCCCCATGTATACTCGCCCAACATCGCCCCATGCTTGATTCAAATTTCACATCTCATTTATTCAATGTGAAATGCAGCTAATATACTATATACTGTCCAAGTTCCATTGCCAATATGCAACAATGTTTGTTATAGTGTTAGTTACATATCAATATGCAACAATGTTTCTAGTAACCTCATACTAAGATATTCAAAAGTTTAACATTGAATAAAGATTTACCATTCGCCTGTTAAACATTGTCCTTCGCCCAGACAGAAAAATGATTTACCATTCGCCTAGACCTTAAATTGTTATTCACCCAGACCTTAATGTCACCTTGTCGTTTAATAACCTCGCCCTGCATATATGATATATGTATTCGCCCTGCAATAAACAACCCCAAATAAGTGTTACTCGCCCATCTATTCGCCCACATATATGTATACTCGCCCATGTATTCGCCCACATATATATATACTCACCCTAGATATATCTATTCGCCCAAAAAAAAGGAACAGTACTCGCCCATAATAACCTCGCCCTGCTTCATAGTAACCTCGCCCTATAAACATTTTGGAACACTCGCCCTGCGCCTAGCCCTCACCCAGCTTCACAGCTCGCCCTGCAATTCGCCCATCACTCGCCCTGGGAAACTAATCTAGTAACGAATCTAATGGATAATATTGAAAAGTTCATTTTGGAAAATTTTCTGTGCGAGGTTCATATTCGTAAACTAGTCCTATAAACAGTTCATTTAAGAAATTTGCTCTTAAGGAAACTATGTTCGGATAAATATATTGTGAACAACGTACATGAATGATGACCTATATCAATGAGACTGATCTTTTTGAATAAATCAAGATATGAGGTTTTATGCATTTTGATCGAACTTTGGGTGACTTGTAACCCGGTTAACCCACTCGGCCTGTTTCTATCCTTTACTTCTTTTTTTCAATAAATCTATCCATCACCATGTGGATTGTTAGAGTTACAGTATAATCCAAATTTATCCGATTCTTATAAATTGGTTGAAATGACCATTTTTAAGTGTTGTGATTTATATACTTGTTGCTTGATGTGATTCAAGATCTTGCTAATGCATCAGTGTGAATTAGATACCTCATCTCATCGCTTATTCGGTTCCATGTCTTTATACAACAGTACAACACGGGTCACACTAGCACATTGATGTTTCGTCTGAGTCACATTTGGTGATGATACGGCTAATCTTTGTTATGTTGTTCTACTAATGAGCATAGCTTGGATGTTTTGATTGCATAAAATGTTAAAAATTCCAAATTATGTGACATACAATGAGGGTAAGTTGGTCAAAATTTTGTTTTAACCACGTTTCACAAGCAGGGGCGGCTCAACCTTCAAAGAAGCCTAAAACGAAGCTTTAACATGGGGCATTTTATCAAAGTTATTTTGCAGAAGAGTCGTTTGTATAATATTTGCTTTTGTGGCCTTTTTTTGATACGAAATCTTTTAAGTCTTTAATAATCTCTCTCTTTTAGTCGATAAATGAGCTAACCCATTTAGTCTTAATTGTGATATTTACGGGCGTAAATAATTTTTAACTAACATTTTTGAAACATTTTTTATACAGAAGCAAGCGTCGTTGGAAGGCTTAACATTACTCTATACGCAATATAAGCATCGGGGAAAGAATTAAGATTTCAAATATTATTAAGTATATCAAGTGGTGTATCATTTTTTACATTTATATTTTCTAACATAGTTAAGAATATCACCCGAACGGTTAATATTATTGTATAAAATAAATATGTGTCCTTAATATCCGAACAATGGCTGCCGCTTAAAAACTTTCAAGTTTAAGATAACTATCTTGTAGCATGTCATCATCAAGTGACTTTAATTTTTAATATAGAAAACTATAGATACCTTCTTACACACTAAATAGATCAAATATACTTTTAAGTGATGAAATAACTTGATCAACAATGTATAAGAATTAATCAGTTTTGAAAATCTCTTCATGAATTTTTATAGTTTCATTAGCAACATTATCATCAAATCTTCTACTTTACTTCTTTTCTTCAAATTTAGGTTTTACATTCATTTCTTTAGGAGAAATTAAGGTATCTTTAATCCATATCTTCATAACTTTTAATTGCAGAAATTAATAACAAAATTGTCGAAAATGTCTCATTTTATATTTTCGTTTTTAAGCCAAAAATAAAAATAAAAAAATAAAAATAAAAGAGAAACAACTATGATACCATCATAATCGTATTTACCTCTTTGACAAATATTTATCATTTTGAAAACTTTGTCTAAATTCATGCGGCAACTGTTTGCTAGTGATTTCTAATTTGTAGAAAAAAAAGGCCCTCCAATGAAAAAACTTAAAAACCAAACCGCGAAAAACGAAAAACCGAAAAAACCAAACCGAACTTTTGGTTCAGGGTTTGGTTCTAGCCACAAATTGTCCTATGCCTACCCCTAATTTGAATAGTGATGTATTAGTTTGGTTTCATTCAGTTTTGTGGTGAAAAAGAAAAAGTAAGCCAATTTTTTTTAATCATTATACTTTTAAGACAAAATAAAACACTTTTCTTGCAAGTCATATTTTTATTTTTTGCGTAATTGCGTCGTATATAATCAGGGTCGAATTTAAGTAAGTGCAGGGTGATCAACCGCGTAGGGCTTTCATTTTTTACGGGCCTTCGATTTCTGAAACTTTCTTATAGGTATAAAATCATTTTTGAATGATAATAGATGATTTAAAAAGAAGAATGTAACTTCGGTATGAAAAAAAAAAAAAAAAAAAGCTTAAGTGTGCTTTATTGGTGTAAATTGAGTATAAGAGTTTGGTAGGAAATAGACCTAAGAAAATGTGGGGGCTCGTAAGTTGTGTTGGTTTATCTAACCATACTCCCTTTAATCCCTTTGTCATTAATATTTATGATTTTAAGCTCTATCCTTATGTGAAACATAGATTTTTGGTCTGAAAGTTTAAACAAAATGCATATCTCATGGAAAACTATATTTTTAGCTAGGAATATTGTTTTACAGAAAGTAAACATTGTAGATTGTTTTAGAAAACAAACGTTATCAGCTGATATATCTTTTAAGAAAGTCCTACATGACATCTTATAAAAATGTAGGGCAAATTACCTGAAAATGTATGCAACTTGCCACTTTTTCTCATTGTATGTAGCTTTCTTTTTTTTCCCAATGTGTCACTAAACTTGCTAAATTCGTCCATTGTGTGTAGCGGTGACT
The DNA here is from genome assembly GCA_014162995.1 of Artemisia annua. Lineage (NCBI taxonomy): Eukaryota > Viridiplantae > Streptophyta > Magnoliopsida > Asterales > Asteraceae > Artemisia > Artemisia annua. The sequence goes on from LBNU01010706.1 coordinate 67,467, forward strand.
TGATTCACCTGCTGGAGCAGGTTAACCTAACGGTCGTTAGGTTTATCATTGCACCGTTAGTCCTTTAGACTAACAATCGTTTATCATGACTACATACAATGACAAAAAGTAACAAGTTAGATGACTTTTATAATTTT
>LBNU01010707.1:3796-20329 GCA_014162995.1 Artemisia annua
ATTGTTGTCATACGGTCACTTGAACTGATGTCTGCTTTGTTGAGAAGAACTCATTATTGATGAGTAATGGTAAAGAAGGATTTTGGTTGAGGGTAGTTGAAGTAATTTTTTGTTGCCTGAACATAAAGCACGATTTGCATGGTTGTGGAGCAAAAGATGAGATTGAGCAACCAGTGCTATAGTTAGGATTGCAGGAGGTGACCAATGTTGTATGAATGAGCTCTATCCTTGTTCACTTCCACTCTCATCAGGTGCTTCAGATAGATCAACATAACAATCCCATATGGTGCATCATGAAGATTCTTAGCCCTGCCTGACAAACGTGACATATTTCCTTCCAGTTCATGAACCAAGACAACTTAGAAACTTTGTGTTGATAGCAATCCTTGGGAGTATGATGCTATGACGATCCAAATCATTGATGACTGTTGGTGAAACGATGATTATAAGACTCAAAGTGATTCCCCCTGACTCAATCATGAAGCTCTTCATATTCCATATAAATTTTGATTGCCTTCCTCCTTGATTCAACTCAGTACCTTCCACAGAGATGAACATGTTCCCACATATCTTTAGCATTTCCCTGAGCATCAACACTTATTAAAGATCGGATTAGGAAAATTCTTGAATAATGTTAAGATCATTGCAGTTCATCTTGCTCCTCGATGAAGTTGTTGCTCCCTGCGGTGAGTGAGACTTCAGCAAGTGGGGTGACCCAGTGTCAGGTCCTTGGAGATTTGGCATTAGGATCACCTGGGGAGTCGTTTGTAGTAGGCCACTGGAATGGGTCCTTCATGATCACCTTCGTTCATATACTTCCATGTGCGTTTCTTGAGTTCAAATGAATCGTAAGGAAACGACTAGCCCATTGAACATAGTTGCCAGCCGTGTAGCATTGGTGGAATGTCAAGAGACCTGCTCATGTCGAGATTGTTGACTTTGTGATGCTGATCGCACATTTGATCAAGACCATGAGTTCTGCTTAGGTTGTGTGAAGTATTGGTTTGCATTTTTGATCTGCAGTTTTGGTGGTTCTGTGGAAATTGTTGTTGATGCATTAAGAGTTGATGTTGTTTCGTTCATGTAGTAGTTGATGATGCGGTTGCTGAGTCTTTTGTTGAATACGGTTGTTGTTGACTGATTTGTTTGTACTGCTGATGATGATGTAATAATTGTAAAGATGGTTTGAGACATGATTAATGATTATGTTAAAGGATCTTTAAGGATAAATGGACAGGTTTTGTTGTAAGATTAGATGTGTTGGCGAAAGTTGAAGTTAAAAAGTTTCTTAAGACCTTAAACTCGATAAAGTTTTGTTCTGGGTTCCTTACTCGATAAGCACTATTACTCGGTAAAGGTTCTTACTCGATGAAAAATGTTCTTACTCGATAACCAAGTTTCTTACTCGATAAGATTAGTAAGCAGAGTCCCTTATTCGATAATAGTGAAGGATACTCGATAAGACAGTGGATACTCGATAAGCTAAAGTAAAACTAGTATAGTTTCGACTTAGAAGTGATCTATAAAACCTTACTCGATAAACGATAAGGTTGAACCTTGGCTTACTCGCCAAAACAAGTAGATACTCGATAACTAAGATCCTTACTCGATAGTCCTAGAAAATCGCTACTCCTTACTCGATAAAACCACAACTTACTCGATAAACTATGACTATACTCGATAAATAACGAACAAGAACACCTTCGAATGAATCCAAACAGCCCCTAATCGATGTTTTTTCTACCAAATCTAACCTAAAACAACCTATATTATCCCTTGGCGATTGATACCACTTGTTAGGTCACCATTTTGTAACATAAAACATATAATTTTTAGAGAGAGAAAGAGAGTAGAGAGAGAAAGTGGAAGGAACTCTTGAGAGATGAAAATGAAATGAACTTTGATATTCCTAAGAGAACCAACACACTCCTTGGAGGGTTTACATTACTATTTATAGGGTCTAGGGGCTTACATGAGTTTCCACTATTGTCAATATTGCCCCTTAGACTTTAACCAAACATGTAAACATGAACTAAACTTATGTAAACATGAGTAATACTTAACTAAACAATATATTAAAGCAACCTATTACAAAACTTAATGACCGAGACTTGATATTAATAAAACGTGTTCCTAACAGTAACCCTTGTGGTTTAAATCTTTGGATATAAATCATATGGACAATATTGTACACGTATTTAATGTATGTCTTATGACAAGATTATTAATCACATTTAAGCAATTAATTGTGACTGAATATTCTATTCTAAACACATTAAATATATAAAGATTATGATTGTCATATTTTCAATAATATGAAATTGACAATGGAATATCAAAACTTTTTCTTGAGTGATTACTTGAGAGAGGACGGTAAGTAATCAAAATGAGTTTATGAATTCAAATAAATCTTTGAAAGTGTACAAAGTGCAATAATCCATGAATGGATAAATGCATGCATCTAGGAGATTACTCTTATGCTTAATTATTAAATCCATGTTTTGATTTATAATTGAAATAAGATAATTTCTAAGTATTCCTGAAAGCGTATTATTTTTAATTTCTTAAATCATATATGTTGTAAAACTTATAAGAAGTAACATTCTATATAAGTAAAATGTTAAGTTTTAGTTTGGAATGAAACTTTACTTGAAAGATTTTGAAAATATGACATACAACCTTGGAATGAATGTTTATTAATATAAACATATGCGGTAAATGAATCTAATAGAATATGATATATCATTTAGAATATCTAAATGGATATGTAAAACATGAATAAAATCTAAGTATAACTCAAGGTTTTTTCATGTACATCGTGTTATTATTGTATCATGCTTAAATACAAGATGATTTGACAACATTGATATCTAATTGAAAGTTATTAGATAACTTGTGTAATGAATATTATAAAGGAATATGTTTGGATATAGAATCACATCCTCAGCCTGGAACAGCTTCCAGATTCTATAGATGAACAATTTTTCGATTGTTGTGAAAATTGTCATAGCCGACAAACTTGAAAGTTTGGAAGGCATCAAACATTACACAATAGATATTAATGTTTACGGGAATTTTAAAGAGCATATTGTTGTTTGCATACAATGATGCTAATGAAATTGTGATGACACTCAATACTAGTCATGGTGAGGATTTCATCCTTAGCCATATGTACTAGTTGTGCTTAATAAGAGCATAGTTGCATTATACATTAAAGAATTAGAGTACTTTAAACTTTAAAATGTTTTGGAAATTTGATTATCATAAATTGGTGGTTAAGGATGTCACATACTTTATGAAATGTGGCATTATAAAAATAGTTGAGTGTGCACATACAAGAACTTCACTAGTTGAAATCTTAAATAAGTATTCTCAAAACTCCGATAGATCAAAGTTGGCTGATTTATGTTTTGTCAACAAGTATGAATGTCATTACTTGAGATATAATTCATCAACTAGAGTTATCATGCATTGATCTATTTAGTATTTGGATAAGGGATGTTAAACAATTATTATTTATAATGAATTAAAGTACTTGGTACGTTTGTTTTTAATAATAATAAATTGTGTCCTATATTTGCATGTTTAAATCCGTGAATAAATGTTATTCTAAATTGTCCGTTATCGGTTAATAATATGGGAATATTATTAAATTAAGACAAATCTGAGTTTGGTGTAATATACTTAAAAGTATATTGATGCGTGGACATGCCAATTCAGATGATATTTAAAGATACCGAATATAGGACTTATCCCAACTACATGATGTTACTTTATGGATCTTGTCATTAATTAAATCCTAAGAAGTTATCCTCAGACTTGAGATACAAGATAACTGTCATCAATGTAGTGCATTTTTGTGGAACAACTTAACGCTATACGTAACTGGTAGTCATAAGGGTTGTTTTCGGAAGTGTTACAAAGTTCGTGGGTTTTGCTTGTAGTCAATACAGAATTTGTTCCTTCAAATTTAATTTTGGGGTTTAATACTGTTGGGCCCCTCGTAGGGTTGTCAAGATGTTTGCATGGCCATGCCCAAGATCTTTCATGAATATGTTCAGAAGATTTGGTAATCTTGATCAATCATAAACAACGATAAATAGAATGGTTAATTAAGGAATGACTATGATCCATATTCTTATTAACGTGGTATTAGAAACAAAAGGATAATAATAATGATAAATCATTAAAAGGTTTTTCCAGGATCCTTACTCGAGTTGTACTAGAGGCATCGAGGTGTTGCTAGACGCTAACCAATGTGATTACACTATTAAAATATGTCCAAGTGAGAGCTGTTAGTTTGTGGACATTATTTTAGTAGTCGTATGTTAGGATCGAACTCGAGATCACGGGATTGCGTACTTTACGTGTGAGACTCGCTGTTTAAATAATTAATATAAAATGTTATATTTAATTATTTAATTCACAATAAATGACTAAAGAACGTTAGGTAATTAATAGAATTGACTAACGGTCGGTAAATGTCAACGGGATATGAAGAAAATAAGACAAGACAAGAGAAGGTTCTAGAAATCCTCTCTTGGGCTTATTTATGGCCAAACAATGGAATCCTACATCGGAAACCATTGTAAACTTGATCTCAACCATAAGGGTATAAATACATCCCTATGTATTCATCCCTTGGTACACTGGATTTCAATAGAAGGCCAAACTTCTTCTTTTCTCCTCTCTTGTTCATAGGTCGACGAGTCAAGCCCCAAGTAAAGGGATTTGCGAGTAACTTTAAACATTACAAAGTGTTTGATAAATCTATTGTGATCAAGAACTAGCATTCACATTGAATCGCTAGTAGTACGTGTGTACAAGAACGTGATACTAACACACTATTGTTAGTATTCTTGGATTGAATTACAAAATCGGTAAGGGGTAATTCTTATAATCCTTTAAACCCTAATTATGGTTCTTGATTTAAAGAAATTGCATTAATTTGATTCTTGTTCGGGCTAGAATCAAAAGGTACGTTTACTTTAATGTTTAGTTAATTAATTATACATTATATTATCCTAATTGCTTCCGCTATACTTAATTGATGTTATTGTTTATATATGATTGTCATGAGTATATAATTCGAATAGACATATACACTATTTGGCCTTCACTTTTGCAGTAAATTCAAATATTCAATCAGTAATGTTCATCCTTGAACGATATCGCAAGAAATCGTACCTTACATGAATATGTTCACTCCTTGTTACACCGAAGTTTCAAACCAACTTTTCTTTTACGTCATGAAAAATAATTTGAATAGCAAAATATCATTCACAACCGGTGTGAACACTAGAAAATAAAATGATATGTTTTATGCTCAGTTACAGTAAGAAAATTACACTTCAAGTGTGTAAAGTCTACACATTTCGTTTATACTGGTGTTGACATTTCTTCCTATTATTGGCCAACATATTTGCAAGTCCTTTACACAGATGAGATAAGTATAGATTATTATTTTATTTTATTTTATTTTTATTTTTTTTATTTTTTATTTTTTATTTAAAGATTCAAAGATTAAAATCGCATAATCTTTTATTTTAACAGCAACCCGTACTAAGCTTACAATCTTTAAACTTAAGCCAAGAAATTACATAGAAGATTTTAACCAATAAGTCCAACTACTAAGATCTCTAAACTTAAGTCAAGAAAAAGATACAAACGGATACTATCGAAAATGTCACATTTCCTCATAAAATGAGAGTTAAACGTGACACTGACACATTGTTACGATACTGTCAAATCAACCACAAAGATGACACAATAACGATATACATAAAAGTTGCTTCTTCTCTCTAGAAATGGACCGCGTACTCAACCAATCTCTACGATCATTATTAGACGCGAACAAAGACATAGTAGTGTCGCACCACACACGAACGAGCCTCCAAGTACTCTTTGTTGTATCGCGCTCAAAAAAGATGTGTTGGTTAAACTCCACACTAATGATACAAGACGAACATGATATCTCCTGAATTTCTATACCTCGGGATGAAAGGTTTATCCGGTGTGGAACCCTATCTAATGTCATTCGCCACATGAAAATATTAACTTTACGTGGTAAACTTTTATCTCATGTCGTCGAAGGATCCAAAGAAGGCAATAACATATCATTAATGTGACAATGAGNTTGGCCAACATATTTGCAAGTCCTTTACACAGATGAGATAAGTATAGATTATTATTTTATTTTATTTTATTTTTATTTTTTTTATTTTTTATTTTTTATTTAAAGATTCAAAGATTAAAATCGCATAATCTTTTATTTTAACAGCAACCCGTACTAAGCTTACAATCTTTAAACTTAAGCCAAGAAATTACATAGAAGATTTTAACCAATAAGTCCAACTACTAAGATCTCTAAACTTAAGTCAAGAAAAAGATACAAACGGATACTATCGAAAATGTCACATTTCCTCATAAAATGAGAGTTAAACGTGACACTGACACATTGTTACGATACTGTCAAATCAACCACAAAGATGACACAATAACGATATACATAAAAGTTGCTTCTTCTCTCTAGAAATGGACCACGTACTCAACCAATCTCTACGATCATTATTAGACGCGAACAAAGACATAGTAGTGTCGCACCACACACGAACGAGCCTCCAAGTACTCTTTGTTGTATCGCGCTCAAAAAAGATGTGTTGGTTAAACTCCACACTAATGATACAAGACGAACATGATATCTCCTGAATTTCTATACCTCGGGATGAAAGGTTTATCCGGTGTGGAACCCTATCTAATGTCATTCGCCACATGAAAATATTAACTTTACGTGGTAAACTTTTATCTCATGTCGTCGAAGGATCCAAAGAAGGCAATAACATATCATTAATGTGACAATGAGTAATGCCAACTGAAAATACGCCATCATTGGCTAAAGACCATACACATGCATCTGATCAGAGTCCATATCTACGTTATCAATCTCAGCCAACATGTCGATAAGAGAGGACGAGTTACGAACCCCTGTATCCGATCTGGACCAATTCCAGCACCAATGACCGTTAGAGATCTGATCCCTAATCAACAATCCTCACTTTTCTCTAAACGCCACAACCTATTGAAATATAGATACAAAAGAGAATCACCAAGCCATGTATCCCTCCAAAATCAAAGAAGAGTACCACAACCTACTTTAAAGCGCAACGATCANTCAACCCTTAGACCTAAATTAGAGTAGTTTTCAATCCTAACGACACTATTCCCCGAGAGAACGATCAATCCCCCGGTACTTGCCACTTTACTATACTACATCGGTCAGGTACACTGTCTGGTGGGGTTGTAAGCTTCTCAAGATCCCTTGAGAGGTAAAACCTATTGCGAAGGTTGCAAAACCCACGCATCAGGTTGTACGCCCGAATGTTTTCCAAGAAGTGTATGTCCGAGAAAAGGCGTTGGATAAAAAGAGGGTACTGCTAGGGTATAAAAAGCTTTACTCTTCCCCCGAGACCACAACGATAATACAAAGGGCCTAAGCTAGGTGTTGAGGTGCTAACTTTTCTTCTCCAAGAACAATGCGCGACAATGAACGCATATACATTTGCACGGTCCAAACGCTTTGTATTCAATCGGAGGTCCTGCATTACAATTGAATGAAAAATAAACAAAATATTACATTAACGAACACTATAACTGAAATCTAATCTAAAATAAGTGAGTGTGCAAACTCACAGACACACTCACCTGACGTTCGTGTCTCATGCCTAGGTTGGGTAAACTGACAGTCTGTTTGTGGAATGCACTCACCTTTAATGACATTAGCAGAAAAGGGATATGAGATTGCATTAACAAACCGAAATATGAAATAAGTGAGTGTACAAACTCACTGACTCACTCACCCGACGTTAGTGTCTCACGCCTAGGTTACGTAAACTAATGGTCTGCCTGTGGAATGTGCTCACCTTAATTTAACAACATTAGCAGAAAACGGACGTGAGACTGCATTGACGAACATAATAACTGAAACCTAATATAAGTTAATTAAGTGTCCAAACTTACTGAGACACTTATCCAGCGTCTGTGTCTGACGCCTACGCTGGTTAAACTAAGAGCTTGTAGGTTGCATGATGTGGAAAACTAAAAAAGGGGGGTTGAATAGTAAATGCAAGAAAGGATAGAAATGATAAAACCACAACACGAGGGTTTATAGTGGTTCGTTCTACAANGAGACTGCATTGACGAACATAATAACTGAAACCTAATATAAGTTAATTAAGTGTCCAAACTTACTGAGACACTTATCCAGCGTCTGTGTCTGACGCCTACGCTGGTTAAACTAAGAGCTTGTAGGTTGCATGATGTGGAAAACTAAAAAAGGGGGGTTGAATAGTAAATGCAAGAAAGGATAGAAATGATAAAACCACAACACGAGGGTTTATAGTGGTTCGTTCTACAAGGACTCTTTTTCCTTGCCCTACTCCACTCCTCGAGTCTCCAACCCGAGAGTATTCTTCTAATGAACAAGCTCCTTCAATCGGCGGAGAAAACCTTTACACGTCGCTTACACAATATTTTCGACACAAAGCTAAATGTCGATTTCTTTTACAAGGGCACAACCACTCCCGTCACACTACGTATTTTGAGGACTAAAATACTAACCGATCACAATAGAGGTTTATTATGGTTTGGTACAAACAATGATGTATGAATGAATATACAACACACTATGATGAATGAATGAAGACTTGTAACAAACACTAGAAGCTTGTAAGTTTGTACTTGATGCTTCGATCTTCTTGTTATATAAGAAGTTCACTAAAATGAATATGAGTAAGTTAGACACAGAGAATTATGTGAGAGAGAGAGAGAGAGAATATACAATGTTTATGTATGTAAGTGTGTATTTAACAAGCAAGTTTGGTTTGCTATTTATAGCCAAGAGGCCATAGCAAGCCACGGATACGGTGGAACCAAATTTTTGGTTCCGTCTGTATAACATTTTGGTTCCACCGGGGGTTTGACAGATCTTCAAGATTTTGTATCAAAATCTAACCAAAATATTCTACATATCTCTCTAGTATCCTATAATGATCTCTAATATACTATAATGATCTTGATATAGATTTTACTAGATTGTGATGATGCAAGTAGTGATGTTTTTATACAATTTTGATTAAAAAGTATAACAAAGTTAACTTATAAATATGAAACTGTGTTTAACATGTTTGTTCATGGTTTTCTAAAAATGTTTGATAACTTATTATAGGACTTAAGTTAAAATTACATAAGTATCATTTTTAGAGGTATGTAAAACATACTTGTTTAACCTTGACATTTTAAGTGCACATTAGATACCTAATGTGGCACTTTTCTTAACATGACATGAATACAACTTATAAAGCATAATGTACAAGTAATTTATGCTATGTATTGAAATGTTTTTGTGTTTAAGTAAAACTTGTATCTATATATATAAAAGACTTGACAAAATTTATACTTTGCTAAAATAAAGTTTATTATTAACGTTAACAAAATATAGCAAAGATCGTAAAATATAAATAACGTTTTTTAGACGATATTTGTATTAGCACCTGCATTCAACTGTAAGAATATTATCAGAAAAGTTGATGGGTGACGTAATACCCGGCATGGGCAACAACGCTGCTACCTAAGATATCTCTTACCTTCATGAATCCTCGGCCTCCTCCTTTTCACTGACCCAGAAATACTGTCATATTCTCCTGCCACACCTGTGAGAAAAGCGTTTCATGTTAGCTTAACTACAAACCACATGGATCCACACACATATCACATATGTGTTGATCACTTTACTTAGAATCATTTTCGAAGCTCACCACTGGCCATTTGCTTTCTTTTGTGACACTCCGAATTTACAGATGACATACTGACATTGACAGGCATAGAAGAACCTGATGCGGTCCATATATCTCCTGATTCAAAGTCCAGAACAACTGCCACGTTTGGCAATGCTGCAAGCAACAACGAAACAATAAGTGATAATCATAAAGCAATTGAAGAAACACGCGTGAATCTTGAAAGAGCACAGGACAATAACCCTTGAATGTAACAATGTCTGGGACCTGGTATTACAAAGGCTCATGACGAAAGGTTGAATCAAAAAGTGAGTAGCCTTTAACACTGTCGTTTACCGTTGGGTTAACACCAACATACTCAGGCTGGTCAGGAAGGATGGCGTTTAAATGACCACCATCGAAATTGGCCTCAGGTATGGACGACCCACATCCCTCCACACTTTTCCTAATATGCTTTTCTTCTCCAGCGAATACCGTTTGTTCCACTAAAGCACCTTTCCTTTTTAAGCCACATTTTCTCGAACCATTGTCGGGTGCTATTTAGCGATCAAAAAATCGACCTTCTGTGCATGCAGTTGCATGTGACGATTATGTGGTTGTTTCTCTGGTTGCACCATCTAAAGTGGTGGCATGCCTTTCGGGCAAATACGGTTCACTTAAAAAAGGTATACTTCCACGTCTAATGCAAGCTTTATTTTTGGTTTTCATGTTTCAACTTACCAATCTATGAGTAACAAATATAGGCAAAAAGGAGCCACAACAGTTTTAATGGATATATACAAATGTTTAAGGGCTATACTTTATCGCAAGTTCATACATCAACAAACACACCTGTCAGCCATTTTGCAATAACCAAAACGCATAAAAATTAACATAAAGAAGAAAAGAGCAAACCGTTAAAGAAAAACAACCAAATGCACAAACAAAAAGGTAGAAACAAAACACATATACAAATAGAGTTGAGATCCATGAAGAACTCATACATGTCATAGAACCTATCAACCAATCATAGCCATCCATTTATATTTTCACCTTTTTTTTTTTAAAAACAACATATCTTACAAACGGTAAATTTTCAAGCTACAAAAAAAATACCATCACGACGACAATTAAATCATCTTTCTATAGATATGCATTGTTATATACTTTCGACGAACTTTTGTTTTCGACGAACATTTTTTTTTTAAATTTCCGCCCAGAAAAATCATATATGATTCGTAAAAATCACATATGATTTGATTTTTACAAATCACATATGATTCTTACGAATCATATATGATTTGTAAAAATCATATATGATTCGTAAGAATCATATATGATTTGATTTTAACGAATCACATATGATTTTTACAAATCATATATGATTTTTCTGGGCGGAAATTTTAAAAAAAAAAAAGTTCGTCGAAAAAAAAAGTTCGTCGAAAGTATATAACAATGCATATCTATAGAAAGATAATTTAATTCTCGTCGCGATGGTATTTTTTTTTTCGCGTAACGATTTACGGTTTGCGAGATATTTAATTTTTAAAAAAAGGGTGAAAGTTTATTTTTTTTATTTTGATAAAAAAATTAGTGGCTAAGATTGCTTGATTGGTTCTATTGTAAAACTTGGTTCTACACGGATCTTTTGGCTATACAAATATTGACATGCAAAATATCAGACGAATGGATCATGCAAAAACCTACCAAAACCCTTGTTAGGAGGACACCAAAACGTTTTCTTCACCAAGAAGACATCCGTATAGCCAAAAGTAGTAGAAGCTGCTATGTCGCCCCTTAGAGCACTGGGTATCATCTGATCCATTAACACGTTATTGGTATGCCACCTCAGTGCCACATCATACCCCTCTCAATAACACACCAATCACTCAAACACCCTCCCTCATAACACACCACTAACATATTATTGGGTCCCACAAAATACCCCACTAAAAATACCACTCACTCACAATACAAAAAAAGGGTAAATTGCAAAAATGGTCCTTAACGTTCCACAAAATAGCAAAAACGGGACCGAGACAAAAAGTAGCGCAAAAAGGACACCAACGTTCCACATTTTTGCAAAATCGCCACCGAGAGGCCTTTTCCGTTAGTTTTCCCATTAAGTGCCACGTCCATGATGGTAGTATCGTCATTTTACCCTTCATACTTATTAAATTTGCCGCCATAATCACCTCTGTGCTTGGTATCAATGTGATTAGACCTCAATGGCTAAATTTGCAAAGTAAAATAAAACCTCTACTCCCATAAACCCCCTTACAACCCACATCTTCTCCACCACGACTCGAGTTGACCGGTGTAAAAAAAACGATTACGCAAAAAATGCAATCACCGCAAATGTCAGAAAACACAACCATCATAACCACCACCATAACCACAACCACCACCACCAACACTCACCAGGAGACTTCAACGTTGGTGACAACAACTGTGACACTACGTGTTAGGTCACCATATTGTAAACACAAGTATAGATTTGATAGAAATGAGATGAGAAATAGAGTTTGGTTGATTATAACAAATATGAAGAATAAAGGTGCAAGAGTTTCTTTAGTGTATTGANTAAACAAACAAGAAAGTAGCAAACTTTAATCAAAAATAACGAATAAAAGGGTACTTTTTGGTTCGTAGAAAACAAAAACAAAAAACTAAACCTTCTTTTGGCGATTGATACCACTTGTTAGGTCACCATATTGTAAACACAAGTATAGATTTGATAGAAATGAGATGAGAAATAGAGTTTGGTTGATTATAACAAATATGAAGAATAAAGGTGCAAGAGTTTCTTTAGTGTATTGAAATAACCAACAAATAGAAATGATTACATGCATTCCTATTTATAGGAGAGGAGCTAGGGCAACATCCCTTTCTCCTTCCTTATCCTAAAAGAATGGGCTTTAGGCCCATTGGACGAGTATTGGACTCATCCTAAATGTTTACATAATCAATAATCATAGCAACCTATTACAAATGTTGAAATAACCGAGACTTGACTAAAATGGAGAAAACTTAGGTTCTAACACTACGCCCATAGCAAAGGCCATGTCCCCGTTGTTTCTCAGAAGACACTAAGTTTTGCTACTATAACAACTACAGCACATCGCAGCCGCGTCACTTTTGCCGTAGATGCCACAGATACTGGACCCATGGCGGCGTGCTCCGGGACATCCCTGTTGGAGGTGGTAGCCGGAAAAACACAAAAAGGAAAAACCTCATGAACCCCACCATCACTTCGGCTTATATTACCACGTTTGATCAGCCGGAGTACCAGGACTACCAGAGTGTGATGCCGCCTCCCCAGAGCCTGCTGCCGCCTACCCAGGGCCTGCCGCCGCCTCCGCCGCCTCTACATGTGGATGATGCCGGTGATGTGAGTGTTCCAGATGAAGAGAATGGGTTTGTGTCGTCGTTGTTGGAGGGTGTTTGTTTTGAGGAAGGTGTTTGGCCATTTTGTGGCAATTAGTGTAGTTTGTTAGTTGATATTTTAGTTTTAGTGGTTTATGTACCCCATCCTTTGGTCCCGATATTTTGATCTTTTGATGAATGGTAAATGGTATGGTTGTAAATTTAACTTACCTTGATCTTTTGTTTTGGATACTCGTTATATTTTACTTTTGCACATAGGACCCAAAATGGATCAAATTGACTATCCGTGTAACAATTGACTATTCGTGCAACCTTATTCAAATGAATGTGCAGTCACAAAAAATACCTAAAATTACCCAAATTGACAATCAAGTTTAACTTTTGCCACAAACAGATCTTTCGCATACTTGACATCACGCTCTGTTTCCCTAGCAAAATACACTGTCATCTGGTATGGTAACTCAGTTGAGTTAGCAGCCGCTGCAAGTTCCTCAAGAAGCACAAATTGAGACATTCTTTTGATCCTGTGTTTGTTTACTGGATGAATGAGGAAGTTACTTGGGGTTTAACTTACCCAAAATGGCACAAGTTAAATAACCTGTTAGATTTACCAAAAATGGCACAAATTTGAGTATCCTGTTTGACTTACCCAAATTGACTTGGATCCTCTTTGTCCTTTGCAGCTGAGAATCAAATATGAGTTTTACACATGAATGTACATGCACAAAACTACCAAAAAATTACCCACATTGCCCAAATTCACTTGAATCATCTTTGACTTTTGTAGTTGACAATCAAGTATGACTTTTGCACATGAATGTACATGCACAAAATGACCCAGAATTACCCATTTTGACAAGCTTTGTTTGACTTTTAACAAACCAACATAACATAATTAACAAAGCAACATCCCAAAATTCTAAACGGTTGGGTTACGAACACCCCATTATATTAGATAAAAGGTTATGCAACCATTGACCCTAGTAAATGATTACATAACCGGTAGATAACCTTTAGAACAAGTACATATTGTTATAATCTTCCACTACAACACCATAGCAGAAGCATACCAAATTATTGACCTCAACATAAAAGCATAGCCATTATTTAGCATCATCCTTGGGTTTCTTGTCAGCATCATCCTTGGGTTTCTTGTCAGCCATCAGTCTTCGCCTCTTGATTGATATTCCTTGGTCTTCAAACTTGTCCTCTACAAGCACTCCATCTTGCCCAACTCCATTTTTTTCAAGCACTTGAACTGGCTCATCTCCTTGTTTAGCAACCACTTTGTCCTTAATCACATCTCCTTCAACAACTGNTGTTATTTTCAGGATATCAAGTAGCCATGGCTGCATATATGTGAATAATTTGACAACTATTCGTATATTTAAGTGCTTGGAAGATTGGTGATGTGACACATTTTTGTTAGTCATACGATGACAATTTTGTAACCCGATTTTCGTGAAGGACAAGTACATAATAGCCCAAACTTAACACCGGTCGCAATATGTACGCAAATGTACGTGTATTCGTATATGTGTAAATTCATTTGCAGAAATTGACTAATTACATACCTTTTTGTTGTGTTTTCTAGCCATCACTAGTCGTTGGATCAAATGTGATCGGAAATATAACTAAAGGGAAATGATTTGCACATTCCTAAAATTTATTGGGACACTCTATTCTATGCAATAGACAGTTGTACTTTAAGTATAACATGCTTTAACTGCTAGTACATTGGAGTGTCCCAATAAGATTTGAGAGTGTGTCAATCACTTCCCATAACTAAAACCAGCAAATGAATATGAAACTATCAAAGGTAGGGATGGCAAACGCACCCGAAATCGATGGGAAATCCGAAACCTGAACCAGTTGGATCGGATTCGGGGGCGGGTTGGCGGGTTTGGATGCGGGTTTGGGTATTGATATAATTTTTTAACCAGGTACGGGTTCTGGTAATACCCGCCAGATTACCCGTCACTACAAAAAAAAAGGCCTATAGTGACGAAAATTTAATGACGACTTATATATTTCGTCACTAATTAGTGATGATATATAATTGTCGTCACTATTTATCGTCACTTGCTTATATAGTCACGAAATTTTCGTCACTCATCTAGTCACGAAAAAATTTTGTCACTAAGTTGACTATTGCAATTAATTCAATAATTTTCTTATGTAATTTTATTAATTAATATGTTTATCACAATAAAATCAATATTAATTTATTTTTCTAATTTTTCTCCTTTTAAAGTTTTAAAAGAAAAAAAAAAAAAAAAGTCTTGTATCAAGTTTTATAAAAGATATCACTTTCTATATCACTTCTTTTATAAAAGTCTCATTCTCCTAAAACCTGTCTTTATCTCACTTTCTATATCACTGCATAAATAAACACACGCGGACTACAACCAGACCCGAAGGAATAAATTACTATAACTTGAAATTTGTTCTCCCTCATTCTCCATCACTGCACAAATTCACTATAACCTTTTGGTAGCAAGTTAACGATCATTCTCTTCTCCATTCCGCCATGGCTAGCATCTAATTTTGCCCTAATTTGCTCAGAGGTTTTCTTTAAATCCTAATTATTACGAGTTAATTTCATCTAATTTCGATAATATTATGAATTTGTTATATAATTCGTATCTGTTTGTGTTTCATCTACAAGTTTAGTTGAGTTGACTCATGTTATTCTGACCTATTGCCGATAAGGTTTAGGGCAAAAATTGTGGTTATTTTGATTGCTGGTTTGAGTTTAGAATGTGTAGCTTTAGCGGATTAGAATTTGATAAGGTTTAGTTGCTCCGAATATATAATATTTAAGCACTGCATGCCAAGTGTTCGATAAAATGTCTAGCAAAATTAATATCACTTATAGTTGAAGTAGTCTAGAATTACATGAGATAGGTGAAAGTTAGCTCAACCATTAAGTTATGTGAGAAGCCGTTGGTTTTGGGGAAGTAGTTGAAGGACGGGGCGCATTTGGATTTGGTTGGGTCATATAAGCCGTCTATGAGGGAGTGTGACGATGAGGCGATTAGGAGAGGGAGGGTTTTTGTGGATAATGAAGTGGCGAAGGTTGAGGCAGGGGAGTTGGTTGGTGCGTTTGAACGAGGGGTGATTAAGGAGGATGAAGTTGAAGGGGATCTTGCCGAGCTGATTAAAGGAGTGAAGAGTGGGAGGAAAGATGGAAACGAGATTACCGTGTTTGTATCGGTTGGATCAGCAGTTGTGGACTTGTTGAGTGCTCAGTTAGCATACGAAACCATCACAGCTAAACCATAGACGTTAAATAGAACATTTATATGCTAGAGTCAGCAATAAGAATACAATTTTGTAGTTCTGCTGGTCTTTAATAATGTAAGATACTGCTTAA
>LBNU01010707.1:20619-34654 GCA_014162995.1 Artemisia annua
GAGTGATTAAATGGGTGGGTTTTGGTCGGAATCATGTTATAAACATGATACAAGGATCGAATCATACCCAGAAACACGTTTGGTTTGATTTTGGAAATTAGGGTTCATGGTACGATTTGGGATTTTTTGATTGTGAGTGTTTTAATCCAATTAAGTTAGTGGGATAGTGTTAGAATGCAGTGTGAATCTTATTACAACCCTAGAATCTAACCAGAAACACAAAATGAATCAAAATCAAAGTTTATTGCAACCGTGCGCTTTTTTTTTCTATAGCCCGCGCTTTTTTTGCGCTTTTCGCTATAGCGATTTTTTGGGTCTTTGCGCTTTGCAATCGCTTTCGCTTTTGACAACTATGCTGCTTATTATCAGTTTAAATTTACCTTCTTAGTCATATTATTGCTTAAACATTTAATATCTTTCAATATCCTAGCTTAAAACTACTTTTTCTACTTAAAATCTCTAAAACAGTCATGTTAAGGGGTGTTTGGAACAAGAGTTCTTTTATCCTAAAACCTGTCTTTATCTCACATCCAATATTAGACCAACTTTATTTCATCTGTATTAGTAGCTTTGAAGTAAAACTTATCAGTTTCCATTAGTTTTAAATAGTTTAAGTTAGTTTTCTAAATATAGTTACTTGAATCTGCCTTAATAAGTAGCTTAGGTAGATTTTAGGTTTAGGCTTATATAGAGGTTTAGTTTGTGCTTTAAATTGGTTCACTCTAGTTTATAGGACATAGTCTATATCTGGTATACATAGGTCTTTAGTCAAAAACTTAATTTATACCATTTTCACCCACTTTACATACCCTGCTTCAGCAGCCTTTTATCTCAGCATAGGGTTCTCATTCTCACTTTTTTTAGCTTCTCTACTTATCCAAATTGCTTTATTTTTGCTCCTATGTACTCTCTCCTAGCTTAACTTTAGCATATTCACAGCTTTTAATCCCTTACTTTATCATTTGCTTGTTCAATTATTAGCTTATAGAACCCTTGGTAGGCATATTTCAAACTTTTCCCATTGTGTTTACCTGACAGAATGCTCATGCTCTGTGAGCCATACTCTTTATATGCGAATCATGTCTACTCTACTTGGGTGATTACTTATCTCCAAGACTAGAAATGAGTATTTTAACTATGAACAGTTGTACTTCAAATTTTGATTTCATTCTTTAGTTTTCAGGCTATTCGTGAATTGGCCAATTTGGATCATTAACTATGGAATATGTATCCCACTATCTAGGTTGTGGCCGCTCCTGGAACAGAGTATTTGAAACACCTTCTTCCTGACATCATCTAGAACTGCTCTCTACCTGTTAGTGATGGTTATGTGACACTATTTAAGGTGAAACTTGAATCTCTTTTGTGGCTTATTTATATGTATTTTCTTTTTAAGGAACATGAATCTTATGTGTGTCATTTGCAATGAACATGTTTAGTTATTTAGCTTATGTTGTGCATAGTGAAATTAATTATTGCTTTTTCTATGATGTTTCCCACTTAGTTGTTGCTGGTTTAGGGTAGTTAATGAATAGTTTAGAGTATAAACATATTGCTATTACGTTGTGCAGTTAAATTTGAATAAATGGGCCTGATGTGTGAGATTGTTGGCGTATAAGTGTAACAGAGCATGATCATGAGCATGTTACGAATTTATTATCGGTAACAAATTATAATAACTGAGTACCCACTAATTCCATAAACACATTTTGGTCCTATTTTTCAGTAACTAGTAGCATGTGCAAATTGACGGAATGGCTCGCTTCTCAGAAGACTGCACTCCGACTCAAACTGCACTTTTTGATCCCATGACAACAGGTAATAGTGATCATGAGGGGTATTCAGACATGATAGACATGTTTAATTATTTCATATTGATAAATTTTACATTGTGCAGTTAAATTTGAATTAATGGGCCTGATGTGTGAGATTGTTGGCGTATAAGTGTAACAGAGCATGAGCATGATATCATACTCTTTGATGCCGGATAATTCTTTGCAAGTACTATGGTCTAACTGTGAAACTGGTTAGAGGCTAATAAGTTGCTAGGAGTTCTTTTAAATCCATCTTCCATGCTAGCTCAAGTTTGCATCTAAAAATACTTTTAAACTGTGAAAGACAAGCGTAGGTGAGCATGCTGCTTAACTTATTGGTACCCATTTAAGTGGCAAATCATTTATCATCAGTTATAAAATGATGACTTATATGCTTAAGGTTCAAGGATCTTTAGATTATTGTAGATACGTGCGAAGCTGTTACACTCTTTTATGAGGTCTGAGTCATATTAACAGTTTGTATCACTAACACTCGTGATATCAAAGCAGTACCTATGTTAGATGTTGTGGTGTCATGCTCTTTATATTCGTAGTCATCTTTTTGTATCTGGTAGTACTTTTATAAGCAACTTTCATGTTTCAGGTCACTGGGCATTTCCTTCTGAACATGCACCAACTATTTGGTCACCCTGTAGCTGGTGTTGTTGCATTGGAAAATCTCATATTAAGAACAAAAGTAAAGCCAATGGAAAATGTATGATCTCTTGTCTACTCATTTATGTTATTAACCAAGAACAATGGCTTACATCAGAGGTATGTTTCACCTATGTTAAAATGTTTAAACTTATGTTGACTACTCATCAAGTTTTACTGGTCGCCCTAAGGTAATTTAGTGCCCTCATTTTCTGCAATCCTGGAGTTGAACACTTACCTCCTTTTTGCAATTCCGATAGTGTAAAAAACTTAGCTAACTGCCTTTTACTTTTACGAACCCATTTTTCAGTTTTCGTGATTATTTTTTTTGTGATTTTCTTCCATTCGGTTTCAGGAAAATGTTGACGGATGGGTCTTAAGAGTCAGAGATGATATGCTGCCGCTCCTCAAATATTTACTTGGATGAAACATCAATAACATGAAGCATGCTTCAGTAATCTATAAGACATCTCATTTGGGAGCTCGTCGTGAGCTTTCTCATTTTTCCACTTAGATTCTTGCGAAGTTTGGCGGCTGTTATCTTTAGAAGGTTATGGAAGAGTTTGTTTTTGCTCTTTTTTTAGGACCGTGATTATTGTTAGATTGTGAACATAGTTATGACGTGTTGTT
Organism: Artemisia annua; assembly: GCA_014162995.1. Lineage (NCBI taxonomy): Eukaryota > Viridiplantae > Streptophyta > Magnoliopsida > Asterales > Asteraceae > Artemisia > Artemisia annua. Next base: position 23,718 of record LBNU01010707.1, read on the forward strand.
GTAAGTTCGGATCAATTACATTACATGAATTGAATTAGTGTTTTGAATTTTCAATGCAGATTATTAGTTTTTCTACTAATTTGAAAGCCGATTATAGTAGAAATTGAGCACATTTGTTTTTCATAATATCACCCAAGAAATGACGCCTTTTTTTCGTCACTAATTCCAGCAAATAGTGACGACTTTAGCCACTGTAGTGACGAAATTAAGTGACGAAATGGGTTGTCACACACCCACAAGTGACAACTTTAGTTCGTCACTAATTTAGTGTCAAATATCAGTTTCGTCACTATTAACTTAGTGACGGAGCTATAGTGACGACAAGTGACGACGTTGATTTTCGTGACTAATCCGGTTTAGTGACGATTTTTCCACCTTTAGTGACGATTTTCCTGTCGTCACTATAGCCATTTTTTCTTGTAGTGCGTACCCGTATACGTTTACCCGAACCTATACCCGCTTTATTTATATTATAATTAACTAGAATATATATACATTATATATAATTTCTTTCATTATATTGTTTTTATATACGTATCTCTATTACATAACATATTTTATTCTTTACATGAATTATCAAAAGCGTTAAATCGTTTGATACGATATTCATTTTTTATTTAACTTAAAAAAATGAATATACTAGGGTGTTTTCCTTTTTTTTGGTGGACTTTATTGTGACTTAATATTAATACCGACAATTTGGTCCATATAATATTCAATTGGGGATAACCGAAACCCGCGGGGAAACCCTAAAAATCGATGGATAATATTAATCAGGTATCCGGCGGGTAATGGGGCGGATACGGGTTTGGATATTATAAACGAGTATGGGTACATTAAAACCCGCCCCGAACCCGACCTGTTGCCATCCCTAATCAAATGGATCATATCCCTTTCACAATGATTTTTTCCATGAAAAACATGTAATTAAACTAACAAACGTATTTCTTTGTCATATCATGATAAATATTTAAATGATCGGTACATTCTTTTCCTATATGTATTCGTTTTCTAGGTTGTCTTCATTACTCTTTAGTCTTTATAGTTTATGAATGAAGTACGTTGTGAATATCGATCTCTTTGTTGTTCAGTTTCTAGCTCTTTGAACTCATTTGGTATTAACGTTAGGATTGAATTCGTGAATATCTCGCTTGGGATTATACGTTTCTCAGTTTTGGTTTTGCGGAGAAAAAGCCATGACAATTGTCTTGTGAATATGCATTGGTGTTAACATCGGAAATCTATAGAAATGATATTTTTTCATCTGTTATGAGTAGTCGCATTTTTTTATTTTTTTAATTCCAAACATGCATGTCAAATCGGTAAAATTATGCTAAAAAAACTTGATTTGAATTTGATCACCGGTTAAAGATAATTCGTTCATTACTTATTTATATTCTTTCAAATGCCGTTCAATGGTTCTTATATTATATGAAATCATACGTCAATCATGGTGATCAAATCTTCACAACATTCCACCAATCGTCGGTTGAATGAGTATTTATTTTTTTGAGGAATGCTACACTCACTCAAACTTTACAAAAACAAAATCCACACAATAACATAGATGTTTATCATTGGTGATTCAACTCTTATATTCTCTCTCTTCTCTTTAATTAACCCAATCATATACATCCATGTCATTGTGTGGATTTTTTTTTTGTAAAATTTGAGTGAATGTATTATTCCTCTTATTTTTTAAACAACGAAACACGTTATTTGATAGAATTTCCCATCACAATGGTTCGTTTCTTTCCGCCGTCCGCATTATCATATGGTCAATTTGTTTGTTATTATATCATCAAGTTGCAAATTAATTATCTAAGAAATACCTTCATATATATTTACAATTTGAGATAGTTAATGACTAAAAACAAAGAATCTTTAAAGCACACGCATCAAATCATTGTAACAAAAATTATAATACACCAAGTCGAAATAAATTGCCGTTTAACTGAAGTCTAGTTTAGAATGTTAAATCCTCTATTTATATTCATCTTAAGTGAGTAAGGGCACTTGTAATTAGACAAACTGTAAATCTGTTAAAGTTTCAAAGTTAATGTTTTTCATGGTTTGAATAAAGTTCATGTAAATAAAAGTATCACTTACATTAGCCACGCCGAACGTAAAAGTGAAAAGAAATCGCATGTTTAATCACCCAAAATTTCCTAAATGATCATTTTCTTTTAATGAAAATTTCTAGATTATCAAAATAATTCTTTTATAAATATTTTATTTTTATAGCATGCTTTCATACACTATTAACACGTACGCATGCATGATTTTTTCATCAAAAAACATAAAACTTGTATTACATAATTCTGCGTAATTTTTATTAATTTGCATTTGAAGCTCCTGAATTGGAAACAATCACAAAGTTACCGTAAATATGCATTCATACACGTATATTACACTAGCTAGCATCATGCTCGAGAAAAAACAACCTTTCTGGTGATTTTTTAGTTTTTGAGCTGATTTTAGCATTAGGCGATTTTCGGCAATGATGTAAGATAGGGATTTGTCCACATTTTTTTGTGTGAAAAAGATTGCAATGTTGCGGTAATTTTAATTTATAAATGCATGTTTAATGTTTATAGCGAGGTTATGATAATTAAATTATAAATTTAGAGTTAGGTTAATTTTCTTTATATAAATAATATCGCAGATAACTAAAACAATTATATATAAAACATACACAAATGGTTTGGCACCGGAAATAACCAACTTGATCCAAACTATTCGGCTGTTGATTTCTATAAATAGATATCAAATTCTTTCGTTTTAAACTAAACAAACTGATTGATTCCAATATTTAATTTCCATATTCAAATGGTTAATACCTAAACCCATGATCCTTATTCAAACCAAACACAATATTTAAATACATCAAATATAAAACTTATTATATCTTCTCTTCTTCGTGAGACAACATAAATATCTTCAAAATCATAACAAGTTGTATTGGGAAAATATTAAAGAAACCAAGTTGCATGTTATAATAATTTGACTACCAATAATTCATCCAATTATGTGGTGTAGGCCACAAGAAGTCAATAAATCACTCCTCCTTTTTACCATTCTAGCTAAATGTATAAAACTATATCCAAACTCGTTTTTTTTTTTTTTTTTTTTTTTTTTTTTTTTNGATAATTACACAAAAAACATTAAATCTCGTTATTGAGAATGACTAGATATCGGTGCCTTTATAAAACTATGATCAACAATCAAGTTTAAGTTATGTCGAAAGAAAATCTTTACTTAAAACACATGCCATAAAGTTAACATTTATCAAAATAACCATACATTTTGAAATGTTTTTGTTACTTAAAAAAGTACTAGTAAAAACCAACAATTTAGGCCACTCCGCCAGCCGATTCAGACGAAGTCCATATGAATTTAAGAAAAAGAAAAAAAAAGGACAGAGATTCATAGGGAAGAGATCTAGTAAGAAGAAAAATTAAAATGAGAAGAGTGAGAAGAGTTTCTAGCCACACAATTCAAATAAGAGGGAGAAATTTAAGGGCAGATGCATCTATTTTTGTAGGTGCATCTCAAATGTGTGGTTGTGGTTTCTTCTTATCCTTCTCATTTTATTTTTTCTTCTCATTTGATCCTAACTCGAGATTCATATAAAAAACCGATAAGATAATTTGTCTCATAGCAAACCAACCATCTCATATTTAACGTCCAACTTACTCGGTCTAGCTCTCTTTCACCATCACAATTCCAACTTCTTCTCTACAATTAAAAACAAGAAGAAAAAAACCATGTATAAACTCATAAACACATTTTTTTCTTTTCTAAAGAACACTAGCTAGCACTTTTTGGTCACATATATAAGTTGTAGTGTGCACATTTTGGTGGTGTATGTTACACTTGTTGTAATGCTATAGTATTTGTTTTGGCATTTTTGACGTTGGAAAATGAATATGGATCGTTTGGTGGTGGATATGCCGATCATGCATGATAGTGATAAGTATGATTTTGTTCGTGATATTGGTTCTGGTAATTTTGGGGTGGCAAGGCTTATGAGAGATAAACTTACTAAAGAACTTGTTGCTGTTAAGTATATTGAGAGAGGTGAAAAGGTTTGTTTTCTTAGTTTTTACTCCTAAGTTTTTATTAGTATAATGTTAATATTGATTGATGACATGATATAATTGTGTTTGTGTAATTATAGAAGTTTTATATGACTATTGATTTTTGTTCAGAATAACTTCTTTCCATTTTTTGTAATCCAAGAAAAAATGGATTTTTGAACTTCAGTTGGACTAACTTATTTGTTTCTATAATTGGAAATGAGAACTTTTTTTTTCTAATCAAAATTCTGAAGCTGAAATTACATTTTTTGTGCTTAGTTGGTTGATTAATCAAAGATATATACCTTTTCGATATTTTGTACGAGTAATTGTTTTGTGATATATGCTAAATATGGAATGTTTTAATTCGAGGTATGGCAGCCAACTCGGTGATCATTGAGTATAACCATCCTAACTGTTAATGGAACTAGCTTCATGTTACTTAATCAGGAAATAATGACACAAATTAATTATCTGATTCGATACCAATTGAATTGGGAACTTCTAGTTTGTTGGTTATTTGATTAGATTGTCGTTGATAAGTATGTTAATGGTTGTTGTTTGCAGATAGATGAGAATGTTCAAAGAGAAATAATCAATCACAGGCCTTTGAGACATCCTAATATAGTTCGGTTTAAAGAGGTTTGACAGCTTTGATTCTTTCTTGTTCTAAATTTCTACTATTGTTATGTGTTAAGTCATTATTCATATTGTATTACTATTATAAAACTGTCGGAGAGTTGGAATTTAAATCCTTATTGTGTGGTTTATGGTTACGTTGAAGGTCATATTAACTCCCACTCATCTAGCAATTGTGATGGAATATGTTGCTGGAGGGGAGCTTTTCGATAGGATTTGTAATGCAGGGCGCTTCAGTGAGGATGAGGTAACTTTCTCCTGAATTCAGTGTCAAATGTCAAAGATAGCTTTTTATAAGGAAAAAAATATGGCTATCAGTGATTTTTATAACATGGAAATTTTAAAATTATAAACTTAATGATGTTCGTGAGACAATTTTGATTGTGACAAATGGAATAATTAATGAACTAAGTTAAAAGAAAGAATTGGTGCATGACATGTTTATTATTTTGTTTGGGTAGGAGGCTATAGCAAAGCTCAAAAGGGAAGACATGTATTGCAAGTTTTGCGTGTCAGCGTTAGTAATTGATTTTTGACACTTTTCTTTCGCTTTTGTGCAGGCTCGATACTTCTTTCAACAGCTTATATCAGGGGTCAGCTATTGTCATGCTATGGTATGATTTAGATGTCCTCTATAGATGTTGGAAATCACTTAAGTATGATAAAGTTTTGTTCGATTCATTATTATCTATCTAAAAGCATATAAAGATATTAATTTTCCGCTTTTTCTCTGTTCATTTGCATCATTGCAGCAAGTATGTCATCGTGACTTGAAGTTAGAAAACACATTGATAGATGGAAGCCCTGCTCCCTTATTAAAGATATGTGATTTTGGGTACTCTAAGGTAGCATTTCTCGTGACCTTGATTTTTCTCTCAGATCATAATTGTGTTGTTCTATTTCTATTGTTTACAATATGATATCTTATACATGTATTGCAGTCCTCTGTGCTGCATTCACAGCCTAAATCAACGGTTGGAACACCAGCATACATTGCTCCTGAAGTGTTAGCCAGGCAAGAATACGATGGGAAGGTAACAATTCGAGAAATATACCTAAAAGAATGTAATGTGGTTGTTAAATCATAACGTAATGAAGTCGATACATGTATCTTTTGCTGTGCCTGTTTTCAGATTGCAGACGTGTGGTCATGTGGTGTGACATTATACGTCATGCTCGTTGGTGGCTATCCTTTTGAGGACCCAAATGAGCCAAAAGACTTCCGAAAGACGATACATGTATGTGGAAACACTCGACTAAAACTGGTCATTCTATCAATCTTAAAACTAGTTTCACTTATGGCAGATCTTACTTTTATGTGTTCACAGAGAATTCTTGAAGTTCAGTATTCAATTCCAGAAAATATTGAATTATCACCTGAATGTCGCCACCTCATTTCAAGAATCTTTGTTGGTGAACCCACAGAGGTTTACTACTCGTACTAGTTGTCGACTCACCAAGTCTTCTTAAGACAAAACATATTTTAGCAGCATAAATTTCAGTTATGACCCCTTTTAGCGTTATCTTATAACTATTTCTATTCATTTTTGTGTATGTAAACAGAGAATCACAATGGCGGAGATAAAAACACACCCATGGTTTCTGAAAAACCAGTCTGCAGATTTGATGAATGAAGAAAAGATGATAAACATGCTGTTTGAAGAGCCTGATCAACCAATGCAAAGTGTGAATGAGATCATGCAAATAATATCAGAGGCCACAATTCCGCCTGTTGGTTATTACGATATAGATATGATGGAAGATGATCTGGACTTAGACTTAGACCTGGATGACTTTGACTCTGATCGCGAAGAAATTGATATAGAAAGCAGCGGTGAGGTTGTGTATGCCCTGTGATCAGACATACGCGTATTGATTGTTCATTTGTTCTTACATGTCACTGTTCTAGTTAAAAATGTACACGAACTGTGGTTAGCATATCTTTCATAATGCATCTGGAAATTAAATATTTGCAGTTGTCTTTACAAATTAACAATACATTATACGAATTACAATCCCGTGTCTTTAGCATACTCATTACAGCGGATTAATTCTAGACTTCGTGTTATCATACATTGAAAGAAAAGCATCTTAAACTCAGAGATATGATTCATATGAATAACACATTCGAATGTAACTCTATAATTTGATAATAGGTTAAATTTATCCCAACTGATTCTATAGACTATACAGAGTTACATGCTGGTGACATTTATACAATATCTTCTTAGCTCTCATTCCTCAATAGTTTACTGGCCTAGCACACATCGTGTGAACTATAGACGGCAAGTTGCTAAACGTCGAATGTCAAATAAAAACTATATTTGCTACTATTAGCAGTTATTTTGAATCGAAAAAGCTACTACATAAGTTTGATAATGCAATAAAACTGTGCTAGATACATAATTTGTAAATGAAATTTAAAACTGAACAGAGAATCAAAACAAACAAAGCTAAAAATCACGACCAAATCGAAATTCATTCCAGTAACTAACTAGAGTACAACCATGAGATGCATCGAAACAAGCCGATTTGACAATTATAACTACGCTATGCATCAAAACACTCCAAAATCAACTAGTTAACCTGGACGGCTTGATTCTGATCGCGAAGAAATTGATATAGAAAGCAGTGGTGAGGTTGTGTATGCCCTGTGATCAGACAAACACGTGTTGATTGTTTTTATCTATCACCATTCGAGTTCAAAATGTACACGAATTGTGTCCTGCGTAACTGTCATAAACTTATAATGTACCTGGAAATTAAGAATTTGCAGTGGCCATAACAAATTAACACTACAGTTTACAATCCCTTGTTTTCAGTGTAACAAAAGCAACTTAAATTCAGACAAATGAATAACAACTTTTGGATCTGTTACTCTACACTTCATCCTAACTAATTTAAGAGCCTGTGTAGAGTTACATGTTGGTGACATTTATACAATAACTTCACAGCTCATTACTCAATCGCTTACTCGCCTAGCGCACACAGTGTGAACTATAAGCTGCAAGTTGCTAAACGTCGAATGTCAAATTAAATCTGAATTCGCTACTCTTAGCTGTTATTTTGAATCCAAAAAACTGCAATAACACTGCACTAATTACATACTTCAGCAAACGAAAATTAAAAATAAACAGAGCATTAAAGCAGAGAAAGCTAAAGACCACATTCAAATGGAACTTCATTCCAGTAACTAACAAGAGTACAACTATGAGATGCATCGAAACAGACTAATTCCACAGTAATTACAACAACGCTATGCAACCAAACACTTGAAAATCAATTGGTTATCCTAACTATGACTCAGCTCATACTACTAATCTCCTCCTAATACGAATCGAAAATTGACTAACAATTGACTAAACAGGACACATCAAATCAAATCACGTGGTAAACACATCACAAGCCTTGATGCTCAGTCCTAACCACAATCGGCTTAACCTCAGGATGTGCAGTAACAACACTAGGAGCAACACCACAGCTTCCATTAGCTTGATCCTTGACACACGATCCAGTCGCTAACGCAGTCACATTAACCAAATTCTTCTGCTCCAAATGAGGCGCCACGTCACCACCACCACTCGCACCAGCAGCCTCACCGGCGTCGAACGTAACAGCAGACGGATGAAGATGAGGAAACGGCAAGTAGATACTATGAACCACAATCTTCAAGTTCCTCATGACGTCAGGCACCTTAATCCTGACGTAATTAATCCTCATAGGCGTAAATCCACCACCTGTAGTCGTCACCATCAGCGACTGTCCTGCTTCAAGCGTCGGCAACAACGTTCCAGAAGACAACTTCTCCAAATCCGAAATCGCAAGCAACCGATTTGGAACGATATGAAATCTCACATTATTCACATACGTATGCGAACCAGCAAATATCGAAACATCATCTAACGCGAAAACCGTCATATTCTGCAAACTCATCAACTCAACTGACTTCAACTTCATCGCTAAAGCTAAAATACTAAATCCGCTATTTCGCAACCTCAACATCGCATCACGTAACATCAACCGCATTACATAACTCGGATACTGAACAGACTGATGACCACCTCCTTGCTGAGCCTGATTCGCCATCACATTCTGCCTGTTATCAACCTGAATCGGAAACGAGAGTGACGTCATCCGTTCAACATTACACGAAAACGGAGACAAAGGCGCTACATATCCTTGCAAACCGTGAACAACAACCAAACCGTTATTAAACAAATCCGGCCTCGTAATCTCCACACCTCCTACATATATCCGCGTCACATTATTCACATCATTTGATGACGTCACCGTAATACACCTCCCTGGATCCATAGTTTCAATCTTCGTCCCAAACGCTAACTTCTTCAAATACTCATGCGAAAACAATCCAGGCACAATATGCTCACGCAACAACCTCACAACAGAACACGAACCGCAGCTTCGGATCGAAGCGTCAGTCGGAGCAAACAGAGTCGTAGGACCGTTCCACGTGGCGAAAGCTGAGTCGTCGGAGAGTGAAGGTACCGCCATTGAAAGCTCCTGATAGCCTAAATTAGCTAAAATCGGTTCGAAAATCGACGTCGGAGCGAATGCATCGTGAGACGACGGTGGCGATGCGGTGAAATCGAGCGGTGGTGGATTGATGAAGGTGTCGGTTGTGGTGGTTGGTACGGTGGCGCGTGAGGAAGGTGTTAGTGTTAGGAATGTGACGGTTATGAGTATGAGATAATGAGAAGTAGTCATTGTGTTTGTATGTGTGTGAAATTGAAGGTGTGATTAGTGTGTGTAAATGAAACTGAAACTGAAAATGGGAAAATGAAAATATCTGAATCTGTTGGGAGGGAATTTGGGTCTATTTATAGGCGGTTAGGGGAGGGAAATGGGAGATGATTGGGTGTGGTGCGGGTGTATGGGAAGATGGTGTGTACGGGTTTTAGGTTGTGACACGTGTGATTTAGTTTCTTGTGTGAGGGGTAGTGATCGTATGTGTTATTATCTATGGTATGGCTTGTGTAGATATGGATTAGATTGCGACAGGTGTGGATAATGGGTGGTGTAGATTTGTTGATTGAGTGTTCAGTTGTCACGTTGTCTAAGAGCATCGGGCGTGGAAGGAGTTTCGCCGTCGCCGTCCGAGGTGGAGCCTTCGCCGAGCTCGCCGCCACACCAGCCAAGCCTCGCCGTTGTTCGCCATCCTAGCTCTCTTCGTCTGCACGACGAAGATGAAGCTGTACGATTTTGTACTTTTTTTTTTTTTTTTTTTTTCTAGTTTTAGTGTAAATATAAAATGTTTAGTATATGTATTTGTGTTTAGTAAATACGTAGGTTTGTAAATATGTATGTGTTTAGTAAAAATGTTATTATTTTGTAAACGCAATTATATTAAACATAGGATTGCCATTACTTGAAACAACTATGATTACAACATTAAACTAAGAAACGGAAATTAAAACCCATAAGAAGTACTACGATTAAACTAAACTACGTTTGAATTTGAAATTGAAATTCAAACGTTTAACCGCCCATTTTGAATTTGAATTTGAATTTGAATTTGAAATTCGATACGTTTGAATATTAAATGTTTATTGCACACGTTTTTTTGTTTTTTTAATTTGAATTTGAAATTTAAAAGTTTAACCGCCTTTTATTTGAATTTGAAATTTCAATTTATCCCGCTCAGTTTTGAAATTTGAATTTTAAACGTTTATACACTCCTATATATAAGCATATACTATCATACAATTTTGCACACACTTCACTTTCTAAAGAAATTCACAATGGCAAATCGTTGGTCTATTAAAGAAGAAAGCTTGCTAGCCGATATGTGGCAAAACGTTCACGAATTCCATGCGGCCGAAGGACCTTTTTGGCAAGTCGTAACACAAAGGTTCAATGAACAATCAGATGGTCTTTTCCGTAACAAAAATCAGCTAATGGGTAAGTGGGCACGGATGAACTCTGATTGCCAAAAATTTCATGAAATTTACTTGACTTTGCAGCCTACACGTGAGCCAGATGTTCGTCTTGAAGATGCAATGAACGTTTTCAAAGAACGCCATGGTGGGCAAGCATTCAAATATTTTCACGTTTGGTTGATTTTGAGAAACAACTACGCCTGGAACAGCTTGATGAATTAATGGCTTTTGTATTCTGTATCGTGTGTTGGTTTATGTTAAGTATGGGAGGTTAACGGCTAGTTTATGGTTAATGGCTTTTGTATGATGTTATGTCAGTTTA
>LBNU01010707.1:40718-54062 GCA_014162995.1 Artemisia annua
AAAAGTACTCATTAAGTCTTTGATTTGACTGATTCACGAGAATTATCAAGAACAATCTTCCATTGAAGAGTTAACCGACAATTGATGATCAGGGACATGTTTGTTAAAGACAAGATCAAAGGAAACTTGAAGTCAAGCAAGTCGAATCAAGTTAGGGTTTTTTAGTTGTTGGGTCAAAAGTTATATCAGTGTCAATAGTGGATATATGCTATCTATATGTATGTATGTCCCAATTTTTCAAGTTTATGTACCTTACCTATAATAGGTCTAAGCCTCACACTGCACCTAGGACCTTTAGACCAGAGACAGAACCTGACAACTTTTACTGGAGGGGCCAAACTGTAATGTGTTCACTTGAAGGGGGGCCAACTCACATTTTTGTTTAGCATAGAGTATATTAATAAAGTCAAGAGATATAAAGGATGTGGGCTAAAAATGTACTTAATGCTAAAACTTAGAGGGGGGGCACAACCCCCCTCGGTCCCTACTAAGTTCTGTCCCTGCTTTAGACCTCGTACCCCTTGTGACATGTGCCAACACTATACGGTTCCCATAACAGAGCAAGTCATATCAGTCATTACTAAGTGTTTTGATATTTATATTAGCTTATGTTATGTACGTACATTATGCATGAGGTTGTAATTATTTATTAAGAGGGTATAAGATCCTCTCTTTCATGTAAAAGACGGCATCTGTGATCATTTAAACAGATATTACAACTTAAAGAGTTGCTCTCAAGTTGGATCTAATTCCACAAGCTATTCTTGTGTGAAAATGTTGTTGAATCCAATTGATTTTTATCACGAAACCGTATTTTTGTTCATTTTTGCACCATATACTACATAATGAAGTTCTTACGTGGTCAAAACAACTGAGGCCTAAGAACCCCATTCTGCAGTTCTTTGTTTCATCATTGATACTTTAGGTATCCCACATCTAAAGCCTAATCTAGTATGACATCTACGAATAAAACCATGACTAAAATTGAAATTCACCATTTTCTTAACAAGAAAACACCACGGAAATGATCATTTGATCATTTCCTCTATGGCTCATCTTATGGAATTTACACAATTGAGTGAAACACAAATGACTACACGAGCACAAAAGCACATTAATCCTATTAATTCACAACTTATATCAATAACAATTTTTATAATCAGCACCAGCTGTCACTACGAAAACCCTAAAATTAGCAATAAATCATAAATTATAACAAGAACGCATGCATCAAGATTCAAGACAGCGGAAGATCAAATTTGATAATAATAGAGATACACACGAACAATAAAGTGGATCCGTCTATTAGTTAATACCGAGGGCAATATGTAGAAATGATGGTGCTATTTAGCTTGTTCTTGGACAGACTTATATAGTCGATTAGGTGTCGCTTTAGTTTCTTAACTCCACGGCAATTCATTCATTCATTCTTAAATATCTCAAAGTCATCACCGGATGAATAAATTATTTATACGTACATGTCCTATTTCAAGTTTATACATGTCGCCTTAATGAGGTCTGTCTACATCTTTAAACCTCAATACTCCTCTATATGCGAGTCCTCATCTACTTTTACATATCATCGAATGAAACTGTAAGTGATTATAATACCTGTTTCATCATTGATAGAAAAACTATCCAAGCCTTGCAATTATTATCATCAAAAACATGATCTTCGAAAACTTAACAAACATCTATTACTAATAGAATTGATATCATAAAACATTCACTTAAACTGAAATCAATACTAAAGATGAAAATAAGACAGTACCTAATGGATTCAGTATAAAGAATAATAACAAGTCAACGGAAATAATATAGTGATTTATATATAAAGAGGATAAAGATAGATATAGAAGAAGGTTTACCAGTGAAAATTGGATCGAATAAAATGAAACAAAACGCAACGCAACCTTTAATTGAATTTTGTTATTATTGTAAAGAAGAATAGGGATTGGGAGTAGGGGGTGGGCGGAAGACTTTGTTTGAGTTTTATGTGTTATGTATATGTGTTAGTAGGGATTCGATCGATGTGGTGCTTTACTCAGACATATATATGCTCCTCATATCTGTACACCAACCAAACCGAACCACATCATTTCATTTTAACAACATACAATCTTTCTTTCTTTCTTTTCTTTTATCTATAATTTTTTTTTTTTTTTTTTTTTTTTTTTATTATTATTCTTTTTTAAAAGATTTTTCTAGCTTGTGTCTAAGGGCACGTGTTATAAAGAAGGTTCAATGTTTTGGTGTCACCTTTTGAATGGCTAGTAAATGGTTTGCGAGGCCTGATGCTGAAAGATAATGGAACCAATCAGTGGTTGTTGGCCATTCAAAGGGTGACACTTAAGCTGTGAGACCCTCTCTAACATGTACACCTATGACATAAGTTAGGAAAAACCATTTTGAATATAAAATGAGCAATGCTAGACTCATTCACAAAATCTATCAGCTGACGTGTCAGCGGGTGATTCATGCATTTTATGACAGTTTCTCTCTCCTTTTTTTTATTAAACCAATCACCGCTGACACGTCAGCGAGTGGATTTTTTGTGTGGATTTTATAAGTGGTTCTATCATTTCTCACATAAAATACCCTTTTAAAGAAACTGATGACATGTAGTACGGATAACAGGCCTATTGGGCCTGAACCGTCTCATGTAAACTAGGCTCCGGCCCTACAAAGCAAACTGGGCTCCGACCCACAAACTAACAAACCCGGACGTAACATAAGCCCAAGCCACGAGCAAGGCACGGTACAGACAATTTGAGCGGCGCTCCCGAAGCACGCTCACGGTCCAGCCCCCGGTCCGGAAAATGATCTATGTTCGCAAAACATCGATTAAGCTGCGGACCCTTGCCTGACAAGAGTCCCACCTCGGCCACTATAGCAATATGTGAAATATTAGGAAACCCTAGCATTTCCACCGCCTATAAAAGGAAACCTCGACACACACTTTCGATGTATGATTTTCTCACTCATCCCAATACTCTCACATTCCTCTGACAACATGAGTACTTACTCTCACGCCGGAGCTTAATCGTAGGGTCCGTCCTCACGGTAAGGCTAACGGTTTACTCTCATTTGTGCAGGAATCAAACATTCACTTGGATTAATACAGAATTTACTATTCGAGATACCCGTCTAGGGTAGCCCAAAGCATTATTGAACCCAATCTCAACCCATCACACTTTTTGTACTAACAGAAACTGAAATTGGTTTAGTCAAACCTAAATTACTAGCTTTTATCATTTTTCGAGTTTAGATTATATTTGAGATTATCTTTTTTGGAAAATCATGTTTCAGCTTTTTGAGTATGCGACATTGATGAGAAAAGCATGTTTATTAAATTTTGTCATCGTGTAAGTGTATAATGAATTGGATGAAAGTTTTGATTTACTCTTTTAGGTAGTGTTTATTTTTATAAGCTTGATTTTTTTTTCAAGAGTAGTTTTAATTGCTAATCGACAATGTTTGTTATAAAGTGTCTTACTTCTTTTTTGCAATCTTATTATCATACTATCTTATAAAGCATTTAGGCTTTCTAATAAAATAAATATTTAAAATTAAGCATTACAAGTTCTTAAGCTAAAAGTACAACTAATTAAAACACATTTTCTGACATTAAATGCAATTACAAGTTCTTAAGCTTAAAATACAACTAATTAAAACACATTTTCTAACATTAAATACAATCTTTAAATAGAAATACTTAAAATTCAACATTACAAATTCTTAAGCTAAAAGTACAACTAATTAAAACACATTTACTAACATTAATTAACTGGTTAATAAATATAATTAATGCAGTTATTAAAACACCCCTTGCATAAGAAATACAAATTATTAAGCATATTGTACAACCAACTTAAACACAATTCCTGCATTAAATGTCACTAATACAACTAATAGAGCATATTATACAAATATTCAAGCCCGAACGGGCAACGGGCCAAATGGGCTCGAGCCTGAACAGACACGGGCGACTCGAGCCCGAACAAGCATGGACCAACAGGCTCGCATCCGAACGGTTTACAACTCCTAACTATCGCTTTTGTCTTTTGGTGTCGCTAACATTTATTTTAGGGTACCCGCGGCTGCAACACGCAGGTACCCTACTAGTTGTAAATAAATTAAATAGTGACTTGACAAAATGTGAAGATGTTTACAGTATTGGAGTATAACAAATCAACAATATAAGACTAGTTTACGAGATCAAATTGCGACATAATGTACTTGAATGTTTTAATTTTTACATATTTTATTTTCACGTTGCTAGGTTGTATTAGTTTAATGACACGAATGTTTTAATTTTTACACATTCTATTTTCACGTTGCTAGGTTGTATTTAATGTTTATAAGAATGCAACTACTTTATTATTATAGGGCAAGTTATCCGCGCCTTACGTCAGCTTTTACCGTATCACATACTTATAACATAAAAAATGAACACGCTCTTCATTATAACCCATGTTATAAGTCACACGGGTCTCAGATTTTATTTATTTTTATTTACGACGAACACATTTGATTAAACCAAAATAAAATTACATAATATCAAAAAACAAAAACGATAAAAGAAATTACAATTCATATAAAATTTACAATTCCTAAAGAAAACTTACAGACTTCAAGGACCTAAGCTGTAAATTTTGCAAAAAAATACTATCATCTCTTTCTTTTGTGTGAACCTGCAACACAACACAAACACACTAAAACACACACGTAACACAAACAAAAACACAATTAAAAATTGGAAATAAAAAATAATCACACCCGAAAACGGTCGTGCTATCCATAACGTCGTTCCTATAACGCGCCTCATGGTGCAATATAGTGACGTTATATGTACCCAAATGACCCTATAACGTGCGTTTAGCTGAATGTATTGTGAGCTCTGTAACTGACTGCCTCTTAATGACATGTACAAAAAAAGANAAACTTCAGGCCGCGTTTAATTATGTCAGATTGAGAAGCTGTTAAAAGGTATTCTTTTAAAAAGCAAACATCACCTCAGTTTTACATAATCATTGTTGGTAAATTAACATTTTAAATCTTACTTGAAGCATATTCAATGATATAAATATATGCATTGACAATGGTTTTAGAGCATCAGCTATCGTGGCTCAAGGCAAAGGTAAAAAGTGATGTTACATCATGCTACATCATCATTTTCCCTTTTAGTTTTTTACTACTCACACAGCAAAAAACCCTCTCACTAATCATTCAAGTCAAATCCCCACTTTTGGGACACACCACTCAATTAAAAGTTTAAAACACAAACTCAACACAAAAACTAATTAAAAAAACAAAACAAAAATCTCACATTTGGTGCAAGCCAAATCCGTCACTCACGCTTGGCGCCTGGGGGGCGGCATTGTCAGCTGGGCTTGGCATCGTGCCATCTGGGATTGGTGTGGGTCTCTCGTGACCACACCCCACGGCTTTAGACGAAGCTATGTAGAGACAAAAGGGGTTGTTGCCCCCAGTAAGCAGTCCCTTCAAGTGATAAGCGACCATATTACAATGAGACGACAACATGAGTCACTCACACAAAGGCTTTGAGGCTGCTTCACTTTCTTTACAATTTGAAATTGTATCAACATTTATTTTGGTGCAGATGGTTTCTTTTCTTCATTATGAATATACAAGAACCAGTGTTCTAAAAGGCGCGCCAAGGCGCGAGGCGTGGCCTCGCCGCCACGAAATGGACCATGGCGGCTACTCTAGGCGTGGCGTGAAAAAAGGCGCGCCTTTTGTTAAGGCGTGGCGAGCCTTTTTGAACCAGTAGTTTTTTTTTTTTTTTTTTTTTTTTTTTTTTTTTTTTTTTTTTTTTTTAAATAACTATTTGGAACCCGTATTTGAAATTTGGACTATTTCGTATTTGGGCCTAGTAAATATATAATAAGAATTAGTCTAAATGTGTCTAATATAGTAGTATAAATGTATATGAAATATGATACTATAACATAAATAATAAATCTATAAATATTTTTTTGCCGCCTTAGTCACGCCTTAAAGAACGCCATGGCTTCGCCATGGCTCGTAAGGCATGAGGCGTGACCATGCCGCCACGCCACGCCTCACGCCATTTATAACATTGACAATAACTATAAGAACATGTTCACATTTAAGTAAACAAAAATAAATCTTAGATTTGTGGTGGTCAACCAATGTCAATATGACAATGACTTGTAACATCCATTATTTGCCAATCAAATCGACGTATCACTGTGTCACCACTTGGTTGGTTTATGTGGCCTAAAACTATTTTGTTTGAGGTTTCGGCGTATTTCATTTCAATGTAAGGTCGTGGTCAGTTTTTCACCCGTTTCCATGATTCCTATCAGGTGATTCTCTTCAGTTGTTACGTCTTGTATTGGAGTTGGAAGGCAGGATGTTCTTGTTTTATTGTTAGATCCTCTCCATGTTCGATGCATTGGTCGTTTGGATAAAGTTCTAGACTTGTAGTAGTTGTTGAGTCGATGTAGTTTGGTTAGGGTCGTTGTAGTTGTTGAGGGTTGTTATAGTTGAGGTCATACTATCAATCGGGATCGTTGTAATTCCGAATATCTTGTTAGTTTAAATATATATAGCCTTTAAAAAAATTAAAACTGTCCAGCAATGTCACGTAGAGTGGATCCTTGAGTGTTACACACGAAGATTACTAAGCTGCGTTGCCACCTCCACCCACTCATCTGCCGTCATGTCCATCCTCCAAATTCTCCTTTACTTTAGGTCCCGTTGCTTCGTCCTACATAATACCAATCTCCTTTCCAACCTCCTTTAACTAACTTCCGCTAATACAACATACACTGTTTTTATCAATACCATTACGCGAGTTCCCATTCCCGATATTATTCTAGTTATCCTGACATATTTTGCTCGACTGAAACTACGCATGCTCAATTTTTACGGTTGCTATTACTTCCTTCGCCACCCCGTGTGAAAACCGAAAATCATTACTTGTTTTTCTTTGTTGGTGGTGGTGTGGTGTTCTAGATATTATTCTCGACATTGTTTTGCTCGTCTAATCTCAGCCCACTGGGGTCTGATTCTTGTTCATTGCAGCCCACGTTATGCTCAATTGTGAAGCCCATTTCCTATGTCTGATACTATCTTTACTAAGTCCAACATAAGCATCAAGCCACATCTAGCCACGAACTCGAAAATGTCCCAACATGTTAAATTGACTAGCCACTGGAATTCAATTTCGATTTTGTTCCAAACCATATTGGAATGCTCGAGCACAATTCAGTTCAATGAATATAAATACTAGACATACTCATATGTGAACTAGCTTTGATTTTAGAATTGGGTCACACAAATTCAAGAACCAAAAGAACTGAACATATAAACACCCCGCAACTCCTAGACAGGGCCGTCCCGTGAAATTTGGAGGCCCTGTGCCGTAATTTCAAAATAGGCCCTTTAATAGTAAAAGTCGAGGTTTTATGTAATTAGCAAAGAATAATATCATCATGCCTTGTTTTTTTGGTATCGATCAAAAAACAACTTGCTAGATCTTACTTCCTAAATATTACATTATTTTTATAAAGTAGGATGCCTTTTATTTATGAAAATACCTCATAGCGCTCAGATATATTTTAAACTGGAAATATACTTTTTATTTTATAAAGGTTAAATCGTGTAAACTTTCGCAAAACTACTATATCATGACAGGGGCTAAAGTGATAAGTTATAGATATAAAGGGTTATATTAGAAACTCAAGAATAGAATAAAAACAAATTAAAATTTAGGGGGCCCACACACAATTATTCTGGTTGTCTTCTCCGGTAAAACGCATCCCATTTCCGCCATTAAACCGCTGGCTAAGTTTTTTTTTCTTCTTTTCCTTCTATTAACAATACCTTCCATTTTTCATATAAATCATCAGAACTAAATCCTCCAAAATTATTTTATACTTAAACCAAAGTTTCATAAATTTGAGGCCCCAAAAAATTGGAGGCCCTGTGCGGTTGCACATCTCGCACTTGCTCAAATCCGGGCCTGCTCCTAGATGACTCAAAGTTGTTACCGGTTGATAAGGTTACAAGAATACAACAAGCGAATAATATACAACATTGCTAGATGCTAGAGAAGATTACAAGACTTCAATTATACGAAAACTTACATTGATTTTACCTCCAAAAGTACCTGTCACTTCTTTATTAGTAAAACTATCTTATCTTTTGCACTTCTAACCTACAAGCTTACATTACTCACTTTTAGAACTACCAATACAAGAGGTCACCAACTTATGTGATGTATATACAAACATAACTATGCATGGTAGACTCAAAAAGCTACTATCTCAAAAGGTCTACAAGTATACAATGCGAGATAACATGCTAGATAATGATAGTTGAATGACATGACCACACACAAAGTAAAACATGAAAAACATCAAGCCCTTTGAGAGGCATATCAAGACCTAGCAAAACATTGAGACGCGTGTTGAGGTCTGGCAAAACCTTGAGACCCATGCCGATATCTAGAAAAGCTTTGAGATGCATATCGAGATGGAGAACTACGTAAACAGTTCATAAGATCTTCTCTTCTTAGTTTATCATTATATGCCTTTCGCTTTGAAGCATCTAGCAAAACCTTTAGAAAAATGAAGATTTGGAGTATGGCCAAGACATTACATATAAATAACATAAACACAGGATAAAGATCTGTTGGGAAAGAGAAAACGTACCTCATATGCTTCTTGAAGTTTCTTAAAAGCATCTGCAGCTTTTTCATTACCCATATTTTTATCAGGATGGACCAGTATTGCCTGATATCAAAATCAAGAGAAAGAAATAGAGTAAACAAATAATCAAATTTGTATCATATAGATCACGCGGCTAACAAAAGAGTGAACCTTTTTTCTGTATTCCCGCTTTAGAATAGAGACATCTATTTCTTGAAATTTGGGAAAACCAAATGTTGAATAGTGATCTGATGCATTTAACAATCGAAGAACTTCATCTTCGGATGTTGAGACAGAGGCAAAACCAGAGCCACTGGTTGAAGCTACTCCAAAGCCACGGTTAGCTGGTTGATTAGTCCAGGCATGCACTTCAGGTGTTGGTTCAGGGCCGGTATTATCATTTGTCATAAAAAAATAATCAGCGTCACTTGAGAAAAATGATAAATTCAAAGCCAAGATAACACCAAGCCAACCAACATGTGTCCATGCAGAATATAAAGAGTAGATAGTCGCAATTAGCAGGGCAACACATTGAAGGTCAAATGCTAAAGCGATTACTGCATATAAACAAATTGATACCATCAATTACAAAAATTAAAAAGCATAGTTAAACATGTTTAGCTATTAACTAGAAGACTTACAACCACACAGGATGATACTTATTGTTGGCCAAAAGGTTCCATACAACCAGAAGAAAACCGTTCCCAAAAAAGGAATCGACAAAAGACCAAATCCGGTACCTAAAAAAAGTTCCCCCAAACGAACCACGACCTGTAAAACATTGAAACTTGAATATCAAAATATCCAGAAAATATATCTTGCAAGCTAAAATTTTCTGAGAGATGCATCTAATATCTATTCCTAAATAGTTACATTATAAGATATGCACAAGATAGAGGTGGTAGTGCGCCAGCACAGTTCGGTGCAGGTTCAAAATCAGTAGTTGTTCCGATACGGCCCAAATCAGCGTGGGTTGACCCAATCACCCAAAACACTTTTTGTCCAAATTTCTAAGCTTTTATAGAAACTTGGTGCCCCAAATATGATTACCAGCATAATACTATTTAACAATAACTAAACTTACTGAATCAAATGATTTTGAAGCAATAAAATAACACTTTAGGCAACTTTCATCCATTTTGACCCAAAACATTTTCAGATACAGTTTTTCTTTTTATTTTCTTAAGTTTGACCCGTTACAGATAAAATATAACCCAAATACGAATTTGCCACTTCTAATTACAATATTGTAAACACTTGAACGATAATTACAAATGAACAAAATTCAAAAGTTAATAGTTAGAAAGGAGGATAAAGTTACTTACCAAAACAGCAACTAAGTTGCGCACTCCGACCATTGCAACTACCGAGAAGAGGCTACACCAGGCAACTGTATAAACTGCTGATGTCCCCATATGTACAACAGAGTTTATTCCTCTATGGCTGAAATTTAACCAAACCAACAAAAGGTGAAGCAATATGTTTGTGAGAACTTTAAGCCAGCTCAGGACAATCGGGTAAGCACGTTTGACTTCCATTCGGACATAATCAATGGAGACCAATATCTTTGTTACTAAAGTGTTAATCAATGGCTTGGACCACTTAATTGAAGCCAGTAAGACAGACATCACAAACATCTTCAAACGTGTGCCACCTACGCTTTCACGTTCACCATCCCCGTCGAGTCCATTCAAAGATTTTCGAAAACTACGTCTAGCTGATGTACACTCTTCCCCATCGGAACAATAACTTTCAATTGTCGACATAGCACTGTAATACTGAGATGTACTGTTGCAAGATTCAGATTTCTCAACTTTAATATGATTCCGAGATTTATTCATGTTTGGTTGGGTATCATTTTTTAGTTCTTCAGTCTTAAAATCCTTCATGGTGCTTACATTTCCTTTTCCCTTTCTATCTGGCACTGCAGACACTGATTGTGGACCTCCTCTTTTGTGGTTTGATGTGCTTTCATAATGCTGATTTCCGTTAACAGCCATCTGCCATTGATCATTAGACGGTAAGTAAGTTTATAAACAAAACCGTTTTCTAATTTCCTGTTGCCATCTCAGTCTAAAAAAGAAGATTTCACAAGAACAATTAGACATGTAATAAAGACCATTGTATGTAAGTTTGGGTACGCAAGCAAGTGGAATACAGCAGTCAACCAGTGTATACCAAAATGAGTAGTGAGTCAGATAGAAATGGGGATCAACACACTTAAAATTTGCCAAAAATAAGCTCAAATAATGTCATGTGACTGACTGATGTTAATGATTCATATCAGTTTAGTATGGTCAACAGTTACTAATAAACCAAGTCATTACACAACTGAAATATGCTGAAATCGAGCTGCAGTGAGGCCCCACCATTAGTCTTACGATAAATTTTGATGATTTGTATTCTAGTTAACAGGAAATTTTTTAAATATCAATGCAGTTAATCATAGATGCTAAATCTATCTGAATGCCAACAAAATTCATAACACCGGAACGCAACTAGTTTTGATAAAAGACTACTGAAAAAATTAACTTAATTTGCTACTGAGACACAAAGCACAACCCAAAACCGTCACCAAAATAAACAGGTTAGGATTGGCCAGTTGGGCATAAACAAGTTTTGGATGGTGGGTGGATCGACCCATTCAACCCATTTATTAACCAATTCAGGTTCAGGTTAAGGCCATTAGGGGTGGGTTAAACGTGTCCACTCGTACAATTTTTTCTAAAAGTTTAAAAACAAAATAAAACTTATAATCGGTTAAACAGGATGAACGCCTCAGTCCACCAACCGTTAAACCGCCAACCCTCTCTAACAAACACGTTTTACAGGTCGTGTACCGGCTATGTGTAAGCAAGTTCTTGTTGCTGTCAGGCCCAAATCCCGTAACCACATCTTGATTCATTTTTGCACCAATAATCCCCTCTGTCATTCTTCAATTCCTTGTTTTATTATTGACATAAAAAAACTCTAAACTAGGATTTAGGGGGTGTCTGGGATTAGTTATTATAACTACATATCCACTATAACATACAAACTCTAGGGGGGCATAGACCGAACTTGACAAGTTTAATTAGAGAGGCCAAATTGTAACATATTTGTTTTAGGGGGGCTAGTTTCCATTTTTATTTAACATTCGTACTAATAATGTCTAACACGCAATGTGTAACGGTTAAAAATGTACTTGCGGCTAAAAAGTTTGGGGGGCACGACCCCTCCCAGTCCCTATGAAGTATGAAAGGGGGTGTTTGGCAACAAAACATGTCCATTGAACATCTTCCAAAATCCAAACAAGATCAATTTGTACGTGCTGCATGTTATAAAATTAGTTAACACAAAATGACTTTATCTCACTTCAATTTCGCAGATTTTTCTAAAGTCTAATCACCATTTCTTGAACCTAATAAGTCGATCATATGAACAAGAAGTCAAGAACAATAATGCATGCAGGTCATACGAATTGAAAATCGTAAAAAGAGAGAAAATAAGAGCTAACCAGTATGCGAAGAAAACTAAATGAAAATGAAAACCCCTGCTTTTATGGGGTTTTATATTTATATTTAATATTTATATAAAGTGTGTAGTAGTCTTATAAAATGATGAAAAAACTTTTCTTCTTCCCAACGATATCGGGCTAACCGTTTGTCTCACTTGTGTTGTGTGTTTAAGGCAATGTTTCCAAACCCGGTTTTATCCGGGTTTCGGTTAAGAAAACAGGCCAATATAAATTGGTTTTATGAGGTTTTGAAACTCAATTCGACTTTTTAGACCACCCGGAACAATCCGGTTCACAAACTCGGTCTTTTATTTATTTATTTATTTATTTATTTATTTTAAATAATTTTTTTTTTTCTTTTTTTTGAATGGCGAGTTAGTAGTTAGTGATTCGAGCCCACAGTGACATCCAATTGGGCAGCATGCAAGCATCGAACCTTTCTCCTTAGAGGATAAACCCCACTCCTGCTTCTATTTTTTCGGGCCCCTGAAGGTCCATGGTGAGACTAAAATTATGATATTGTCAACTTTATGCTCGTTTTGTGAGGTTGATGAAAAAGACATTGAGTATCATTTATGATTTAACTGTAAGCTAATAACTGAGAGATGAGGACTATGGCTACAAGTTGTTGCTTTTTTGTTTTATATTAATGTTTGGTAAGATAACTATAACTGTAATACGATATGTAAAATGACATAAAAAAAACAATTTCATAATTTGAAACGAACAGAAACTCCATTGATCATCAATGTTATGCGTTCCATATTGATAGGAGTCGTTAAGTGTTTGATTCATGGTCACGAATATCATGAATTCATATAATAGTATGTAATTTAGATGATGCCGAAACTCTTTATAATCAAAAATGTTGCAAGTCGTTCTCTAACTTGTTGTCTAAGATAAAATAAACCAGATATCGAGCTGATAGTCTATTATAACAACATCCGGATACAACAATAACCATAAATGAACGTAATATGTAATTATCCTAATATGGAATATATGTCCGATAATATTGATATTAACAATATTTTCACCATACCAACAACATTAATTTGGTTATTTTTAATGGTCACACACTAATCATCGAGTTTGGTTAACCAACATTGATATCTATTTGTAAATAATAAAACAAACTAAATACTT
>LBNU01010708.1:2403-13719 GCA_014162995.1 Artemisia annua
GATAAAGGAGTAAAATCAGATTACACTAGACGCCCTATGAAGAAAACAAGATGTTTACACCTGACGGCGTCAGGTGTTAGAGAAAGTAGGCCGTCAGGTGTAATGCTAAAGAGTGATGGCCCAGAGTACATTTACAAGTGACGGTGTCAGAAGTAGATCTAGGCCATCCGAGAACCCTAATGACGGCGAGCTGACGGCGTCAGAACCCATAACCTGACGCCGTCAGAGTGTAAAATCTATATATACTTTTCTATTTTTCATTCATTAGTGTGGAACTTTTGGTACAAGTTTGGGAAAAACCCTAAAGACGAATTTGGCTGTATTTTCAAGGGTTTTTCACCCTTGAATCCTTCATGTTCAATTAAAGATAAGTCCTCACTTAAATTAAACAATATGTCTATGTGTTGGTTAATTACATCTTATGCTTGTCTTTCAATTAACATGCTAGGCTAGATTTTTCTTGTGTTTGCTTAGATCTAATGAAACCTAACTATTAATTATTGGTTGATTGGTGTGTTATTACTTGTCTTGGATGAATGTTTCATCAATGTTAGGCTTAAGAAAACTGGCAATACTCCTATATGGTAACATGCTTGAACGTCTTAAGAAACATGTAACTAATGCGTACTAGGTTATTAAGGTAGTATTTAATGCATGAGCCACTGTTTACAATCCCTATGATTGGGTGCTTTACGCATCGTTGTAGGAGGAGATAAGAGCTCATAGAATTGGGGAGATATGTACGCCACCCCATGAATTGTTAAGGAATACACCTGTCATCCACGCAAGTAATACATACACCAATTAACTGGTAAAAGATAGTTAGGGAGTAAGGAAATCTAAGTAAACACATTTGTCTCCATATAAGTTTTCACAACCACAATAGTTTAGTTATTTTATCTTTTAATTGCAATTGTAGTTTTTGGGTTAGTTGACTAGCAACTAATTCCGCCCACTCCTCCAAAACCTGAGATTTTACTTGCTTTCCATAAAATATAAAAATACAAAAATAATCTTCATTCACCCTTAGACCTTTTAGAGTAGCTTTTCTAACCTAACGAACACTATTCCCTGTGAGAGAACGATCAATCCCCCGTACTTACCACTACACTATACTACACCGACCAGGTACACTGCCTGGTGGGATTGCAAGCTTCTCAAGATCCCATGAGAGGTAAAACCTGTTGCGTGGTCGCAATCCCACGTCATCAAGTTTTTGGCGCCGCTGCCGGGGAATAGTTATTGTTTAGGTACAAATTTTATTTTATTAGGTCTATTCACTAGATTCCTTTCTAGTGAGATTTTTATTTTATTTTTTTAGGATTTCTTTAGTCTATCTATTTTCTTCGTGTTTTTGTTCGTAACCATGACCATCCGCCATCATGGAAGGTGGTAACCTCCTTGATCCCAACAACCCACCTCAACCAAACCACCCACCACAACCAAACCAACCTCCTAGAGCCCGTACCTTAGGAGAGTATTCCCGACCTAGCCACCATGGCTATCGCAACACCATTGAGCTCACTCAAGGAGCCAATGTCACTCCCTTGCGATCCGACACCATCCGGTTGGTGCAAAGCGGATGCGCATTCCATGGACTTCGTTCCGAAGATCCAAATCAACATCTCAAGGATTTCCTCAAAATCGTAGATTCCATAGACCTTGATGTTGCCACTCGAGAGACGACCCGATTGCGTCTCTTCCAATTCTCTCTACGGGACCAAGCTAGTCAATGGCTTGAGCGACTTCCCGCAGGATCCATCACCTCTTGGGATGATCTCACAACTCGTTTCCTTGCTCAATTTTTCCCACCGGGGAGAACTACCAAGCTAAGGAATGATATCTTGGCGTTCCAACAACGCCAAGGCGAAACCCTCTACGAGGCATGGACTCAATTCAAAGACTTACTCCAAAAAGTCCCTCACCATGGCATAGACCTTTTGCTCCAAGTCCAAATCTTCTATGACCATATCAATATCCCCACGAGGCAAACCATTGACCAAGTGGCCGGTGGCAAGCTACGTGATCTAAGTGCGGAACAATCATGGGATCTCCTAGAAGATCTTGCTCTATATGACAACGAAAGTTGGAATGATCCCCGTGATTTGAATAAGACGGTCAAGGAAATATCTTTGCCTTCGAATAATTAAAGCACTTCCGACCGTAGGATCATAGAACTTGAAGACCAAGTCAAGTTTCTCATGAAATCCTACAAGGCTCCCAACCCATCAAGCCAAGTGAATAAAATCACTTCTTTGTGCGAATTATGTAGTGGTCCCCACGACACTCGTGATTGCATGGAACTCCTCGAACAAGCTTTTGCGGACTACGCATCCTCGCTGTGACAACTGGTAAATTTGAAAACCTGATTTGAACTACGATTTATAATTAAAAATGAATCGTTAAATTTTATTGAAACGGTTTTCAGAAATTATGGGAATTAGTGATTGATCATGTTGAATTTGATGCGTATCATTGATTATTTATGTGGAATATTTGTCGTTAGACCATTTCTATGGCGTTAAGTTAGGCACTACTTCGACTCTGGCACTAGGAACCTAATAATACGAAATATATAAAGTTTTATTACGTGAAATAAATGGAGGCGTATTTATAGTTACGTTTTATGGAAAAACCTATTTATAAATTGATGGCGTACATATAAACACGCGTTGAGGATTTTCGATAACAAATATGAGCGCGGGAAGTGAAAAGTCAGGATTTAATAAGAAACGGTCACGTTTTATTTTTACAAACGTACTTATTATCAAATTTGATGGAAAAACATAATTTAAGTGAATGGCGGTGAATAAAGTTAATGTTGGCGACGTTTGCTATTCTTCGTGATTAAAAGTAAGCATGTCCGGGAGAGTTTATTAAATTATAGCACCGCAAGTCCTTGTTTTAGCACCATAATTGAAAATATGTAAAAGGGAGGGACCTAATTGCAATTTTCGGATATTTAATATCCCTAACCCTAACACTCCCACTCATAATATCATCTTCTTCATCCTCTCTCCCTCTCTTCTCCATTTCAGCCGCCGGCCACACCTGCAAACACCATCACCGCCGCCCTTACAGCTACACCACCACCATCATTTGACTCCCCATGAGTCACTCTTTCTTTTGATGTACTACACGCGCCCTAAAACAAACTTCAACACCACGAATTCTTATCATTCGAGCATCAAACCACCACCATCTTTGTTTCTTTAAGAAGATCCCTAAAGTTTGTAGTCCAAAAAGGTAGGAAACGCGTTTTGACACGCGAGTTGACTCGGTCACGAGTCAAACTTGTGGCTATTCTTGTTATTTCGGGTGATTTGAAATGGGTTTTAAGATGTATTAAATAAAAACATGAATAGATCTAGGTTTGGTATCCTTGTCATGTGTGTGTGTCGAGTCGTGTAAACCGTGAGCTCTAACTTACGGTATTGGTGATGAATGTATTCTTGTTGTCATCTTTATTGCCCTTATTGTTGATTTGTCCGGATTCGAGTCAAACCGTGGGGTAAAACCCAAGGCTGAGAAGCATTTCGAGTGACCGGAGGTCACGGGTTTGAGCCATGACCCTTGAGTTGATTATTCTTGTGTTTATTTTCAGTTTTAGTTCTCGTGGTTATTAACTTTCCTGCTTAATGCCGAGGCGGGGAGTAGAATGGGATTTGGTATATTGGACTTGCTTTTTTTTTTGATTGTGATAATATTGTTGGTGTTGAGGCTGAGAAAAAGTACGCAAGGTCCGTCTGGTTTGCTGTGGTTACGAGAGTAAGCCGAGACCATTAGGGTCTCGGCAATGGGATGTTGTAATTGTGGTTATTGTCGAGTGCCATTGTTCTTGATATGGGTACGTTATTAGTTTGGTGATGAGAAAGTTAGGCCGAGACCCTTACGGTCTCGACCAGTTATTGAGGTTGTGATTGATAAATGGATTAGTCGAATTGGCGGAGTTGAGGAAGTTGTTGAAGTGTTGATTTGCGGATGCGTAGGAATTATATTTAGAAATTGTGAGCTTTGTGCCAAGTCGGTGTCACGTTGACTTTCTAGTCATCGTTGACTCCAACAGGCGCCGTAACATGGACATATATTTAGACTATTGGATTTGGATTGATATAAATAAGCCGAGAGGTCATGACTCGGGCTTGTGACTCGAAACGAATAGTAACTCAAATTTATAACGATAACTTGAAATATATATGTGTATACATATATTTTGCGTGATGAATTGAATGATAAAAATATATAAATATGTTTTCATATAGAGAAAATAAATAACAAGTTATATTTACTTGTTAGTTTTCGAAGTAAATAAACGTAGAGTTAAAAAGGGAAAATTTGTAATAAATGAGTTACTAAATGTTTCGAGTGCACGCAAGACTAGGATTTTCCCTAGATACTAAGCATTGTGTATTTAGTTGCGAGTCACGGATATGTGGCATTAATACAACTAGCTTATGTAATTAACGAATCTAGTGAGAACTCGTTAAGTATGTCGGAGAGATTTTATAATGGATAACATATCCTACGACCCTTAGGCTGTGATGTAGTCTAGGAGGAATAAGTAAGATGGATACATTGTAAAGTTTATTGGGGTGACTAGTTAAATAAGCTTTGACAATTTTATTTGATGACTTAGTAGACCATAAGAACTTGTCACGTGTATTGTTGTGGTTTTATTTGGTGGAGTTCTTTGGAAGCGTGAGTTCACTTGAGTCTTGTTGAGTCGACACCACACACACACATGGATACCAAACATTAAAACGGATATGAGAAAGAGATTTTGGAAAGGGAAAATGGAATATGTCCGGGATTTGGGAAATTTTGATTTGAGATTTGTTCTAAAGCGAGTTGATATTATTAGGTAGTCCGAGTCAGTAGTCGTCGTTGCCAGAAAGTTGATACTTTCATTGCTTCTGTTGGTATTTATGCTGTTTGCTGGACTTGAGGTGAGTCATAGCCCCACTTTTACTCTTGAACTTTGTTTTCAATACTTGGGGTGAGAAACGTGCAAATTATTTTATGTGGACTATTATCGCTTTTGTTTTCTCAAAACTTGTTATGCTTATAGAACTAGGTATGTTACATCAACCTTAGTCACATAGTGAACCATCGCGTGTGGACTAGATTTGGTTAGATGAGTTACATCAACCCTAGTCACATAGTGAACCATCGCGTGTGGACTAAATATGGTTAGATGATGAGAATGGCTTATTTGAGGATTTTGTGGTTGAACTATAGTGTGCACCTATAGGGTTTTGATACGGAGGTTATCCGTGAGAATTGGTCGCCTATAGGCCCTATGGGACTTTGTGGCCCATAGGGTGCCCCTATAGGGTTTTGATATGCAGAGGTTATCTGCGAGATTTGGTCGCCTATAGGCCCTATGGGACTTTGTTGCCTATAGGGTGCCCCTATAGGGTTTTGATATGCGGAGGTTATCCGTAAGGCCTAGTCTAGCTAGCAAGCGTTTTGCGTATATGTCCACTTGATTTAATTATGAATATAGACCTATGATCTCACCAGCGAAAGCTGACTTTTAGCACGTTTTCTCAGGTAATTAAGTTATGATTTTGGATGCTTGGATTGGAGGCTTGGCTTGGCAATGCGGTCTAAGGATCTATTTTTCTAAAACTCTGATATGTATTTGTGGACCTACGTTTATTACTTTTGGGCCTTACTTTGGATAAATTTGGGATGTATGTAAACTCAAAACCCCTTTTGGTTGTGTTTCACTTATGTTTACTTTATCTCATTCTTTTATGACTTGTGTTGGATACCAATCCCCGTAGCACCCCGAAAGCTTGAATAGTCTTCCGCTGTATCAGATTTTGGGGGTGTTACAGATTGGTATCATAGCCAAGGTTATAGAGAACTAGGTAATGAAAACCTAAACTATAACCGATTTTTATGGAAAGCGATCCTCGACCAACGCCCGCCAGCCCGCCAAGCCGAAGCATCTTATATTATGTGTGAGATATTATGAGATGACGATATGATTTGAATTATTATATGAGACCCTTGTAGAGGGCGGCTCATGGGGTGATTTATGTGATTGCGATATGATTGATGTGTCTTGGAAATTATAGGAAGTATTGATTATGGTTTGAGTTACGGGTTGGTTTAACGTTAATAAACCAAACCGCAATAGTTATCGGACCCCTTGGGTTGACGAACCCAATTGGGCCGATAAGTATGGCGGTGGAAATTTATTAGCGTATGACCCACCCTTATGACTCGTAGATTGTGTGTGATGCCCTGAATATGATAATTATATACCGTTGTCATAGACTGTGTCTCCTCCCTATTTAGTCCTCACTATTCGATTCTAGAGTGGTAACATATCCATATGTTTCCGTCATATTCGCTATCAGTTAATCCTGAGATCGGACATTCGTCCTGTTGTTCTGAAACGCCATCTAGCGTCGTCTAA
This sequence comes from Artemisia annua, assembly GCA_014162995.1. Classification (NCBI taxonomy): domain Eukaryota; kingdom Viridiplantae; phylum Streptophyta; class Magnoliopsida; order Asterales; family Asteraceae; genus Artemisia; species Artemisia annua. Next base: position 8,834 of record LBNU01010708.1, read on the forward strand.
GAAACCATCTTAAAAACTATTACGCCAAGAGTGTGAGTAGTTATGGATTGATCGTTGTGAATTCTAAACCGAAAGGTTATCGGTTAGATAACCTAGATTCTTTAAATAGCTACCGTCATCATCTAACGCCGCTTCGATTCGCCATTGATGAAATTTGGAAGATCATGTATCGACATTGAATGATCGTGCTTAATTGGAAGTTTCGCTTACGCATTAGTTGTGTTGTTTATCGTTATAACCTCGATGAATATTCATAGTCTCGCATTGAGCTTGCGGGAACCTCGTTCCAAACCCCGATGTGCGATGAATCCAAGCACCTGTTACTAGGTGGATCTGGAACCTACAATTGTTGAGCGAATGAGTATTCTTGATATCGTGTTTGAAGTTCATTCCTTTAACGACAAGGAGCAAAGTTTTTGTGCGATGTTGTCCCGATATTCGAATCATATAGTTCGTGGATGCCGGTGGGGACAGATTAATATCCCCGAAACGAGACTTAGTAGGACCACACAGACACGACTTGTTGCAGCTATTAGCACAGGACGTCGTGGGCAACCTCTAGTCATTCTGAGCTAAACTACAAACAACCAGGTCTCGCCAAAACGTGTTAAGGTGAATTGATGCATTTATTGAGCAGTTTGGTGGCCAAATGTGTGGCCGAGACACAAAACCGATATGAATCACCCATCCACCAAAACGATGCCTGTAAGGGAACGTATGAGGAGTTACGAAGTTGTATGACAATTGGAAGGGCGGGATCGAAGAGGTTGTTTCTCTAGAATGTTGGTTAGAAAAGATTGAAACCGTATTTCGAATTGGTATTGTGAGAAGGAAAATTAAGGCGAATTATGTTTGTTAACACTATTGGACGAAACCACGACATAGTAATCTCCGACCTGCCGATACTAAAGCGACTTACTTGAGTTATTGAGGAGAATTTAAGACGATTACGTTGTGGATTGTTGCCTTTGTGGCAAAGTGAGAAAAAGGGGAAATTGTATGGAATTGTGAGGCGAACGGCATTGACATGCCGAATCAGGTCGTTGTTTCCGGGAGCTGTCACTATGGTGACTTGAGATAGCTCATGCTGAACCGCTCAAGATAGAGCACTATATTGATGTATTGGCCCGTCTAACGAGGATGACGTGATTACCTCGTGACCAGCTACATTTCGTTGTACTTTGAATATCTAATAGGATGAGATACAACCAGGGAAGTGGTTGAAAATAAAAGGTAGTGGGAAGACCACTCAAGGAACGAGAAGTCGAGTTCTGGACCCACAAGATGAGAGGTACTGACCTACAGACCTATACTCACCGCTTCTTTGAGTTATTCTAGTTGTTCCCTGAAATGGTAAGGAGTAAGGCTTGGTGATGATGACGCTGAGAAAGCGAAAAACAAGAGGAAATGAGAAGATTTCGCTAAGGTAAGAGAAAACCAGAAAGACGACAAGAGGTCGTGGAGGCTTATGTTGTCAAAAGCTGGAGGAAATTTGAGACGCACTGAGAATTAACCTAAGTGTGACAATTATAAGCTTCATCACTCTGGTTGGTGTGCTGAGACGTGTCGTAAGAGTTGTAGTTTGGACACTTAGCAGGGACCGTAGATCTAAGACCCATGCATTGGTTTCGACAATCTCCTGGTCAGATCGGACGGCTAGTGTCGCATGTGTTATATGAAGAAAGAAGGAGCACTACATGAAAACGTGTTGAGAATTGAGGAAGAGTGGAAGTTGCGAAGCCGAGGAAATGGAAGATAACCAAGGAGAATCGAGAAGTAAGAAGATACCAAGAGTATAATGTGACGTCAAGGAATGGCTATCCTGTGTGATGAGACTTACGAGCTTCACTTTCGTTTTAGCCGTCATCCAACAAATTACTCGACGTCACCTTCTGAACTATGCGTCACGAATCAGCTATGTACGTCACTATTGTCATATTATTCCGTAAACCCACAAAATGTTTATTATCTATCCTCTTGTAACTAAACTTAGCATGACATCATTAGACCTTAATTATACAAAGACTGGCCACCTATGTATAATTCAGGTAGGAATCATGTTATACTGGGATGGTTGCTTAAACCTCTACCGAGAATTAAGTTTCTCATCCTATGCCTGAAATCTCGCATTTTGAATTGATTCTATCTCTCTTTTCCATTCTATGAATTTCGACTTAACCGACATCGTACTTCAACTCGAAGAGATACGGTACGCCACCTACTCTCGAGGAACGACTCCTTCGCATAGCGTTCCACGCTACTCTACCTACTCCGTTACCCAAGGATCTTCGCCACGATTATACGAAATCTTGAGTTGAACAGCTACTGGAAAATTTGTGACTTCGTATACGTATAAGAGGCATAGTTGCGTGTAGCGAACATGTCAAACACTAATACGAATTATATTTGGTTCATAACCATATTCTTTGCGATGGATACTAGAGGAGATGCCGAATCGACAGATCGATTGCAGGTAGCAATCAATGCCATTCTACATGATTCTACCCTATGCATTGACAAGTAAGAATACCATTGGGACTAGTCGACTGTTAGTGGAAACGGATGTACACTTGCTTAGTGATGGATGAACTAATGAAAAGATTGTACCCATTGCGTTTATTCCTCTTTTGGTTAAGACTCAAACAACTTGGACTTAGAATGTGATGATGAGCCGACCACGGTGAAGAACCGACGCCCTTTACAGAAAACTGAACCTCTTGATCAGCTTTAAGGTTCAAATGACTAGTTGAGAAATCGATCCATGATCGGAATACCATCACCAGCAATGACCCGGGAAGGGAAAATCTTGAAGGCCGTGTTTACGCTGTTGTGACTTATGAAACCTCTGATTAGGCCTGTCGGTTAACCAGTACCTCATACGCCCTCATAGTGTATGTGAACCTTAAGTGGTCGAGTTGTGATAGTACCCAATGATAGTAGACTAAACTACTCGAGGAGTAGGGATAAACCCCAAAGGAGGCCTGGGATAACCTTTAAGTCTGCTTGAGAAGGGACAACCATAGACTAACTTCTTGGAGAACGAAGTTTAAAAATTTGACCGTTCGACTTCGTAGTCATGTGATTTGTGTTTACCTGGATTGTGTTGAAATGTAGTCTGTTAAGAATTGAGTTGTTCGTACCATTCCTACCGGGATAGGAAAATGGTAACTAAGGAGAAAACGAAGAAAAATCATTGTGAATTTGGAAGTAAGTGTGGTATAGTACACCTAACCTTGCCGTATCGGAAGGTAGCGTAGGTATTATTGCGTATGGTGTTACATCGTATAAAAGATTGGTGAAATGGTTCGGTATGAGTGAAGAAGAAAGTAGCCACGCCTCTCGTCAACTCGAGACATGCGAGAGTAGCTACACCACTCCTGAGTTAACACCGGATGCAGTAGTAATTGCACCTAGAATCCGGGGAAAACAACACCGGTAGCGCGCGAAGTGTATGATATACACTAACCATGTGGTTACGATATGTTTTAAATCAGAAAGAGCGGACCGTTAAGGTAGACTCGCTAGGTAGAACTACCTGGTGAATAGGACTGCAAATTTGCTATTATCTGGGAAAAAGAAGACGTTATTGTCGACACTCTTAGTCAAGCAAGAAGTACGCACATTAAAACCACCTGATGAACACTGACTTTTAGCTGTAGGTACCTATTCGGTTGTTTTGAGCAATTCCTAAATTGAGCCAAATCATCAAAGACGTTAAATTCTTTTTCTCAACAACTTGATACTCGGTCTAATCTCGTGACAGTTCTTGTTTGATGAGTTGCGAGATTAAGCTAAAATCAAGTTGTTGCGTAGTTTAAGGTTTCGGTGATTTTGCTCGAAGATGGGGAAGGCTTATTCGATCGAAATAGGTTACTCGATAGTGGACTACGATTAATATGCTGAGTTTCTGGAAATCTCTACAGATGACCTTGGGGACGAGTCGTAATAGGAACGATACATAACCTCCCCAAACCGATGGTCAAAGTAAGAGAAACGTTGTATGTCAAAGATGAAGCTTCGAGCTAATGTTGTAACTTTGAGAAGAGGCTGGGAGAGACATCCGACTCTCCCCAAACTTCCCTAAGATAATGAAAACAACTGGCGTCAAGATTATACCGTTTGGGACTCGTTATGGTCGAACGTGTCGACATAACTCTCGCTGAACCGGAATTGGAGACAGTAAATTCGCTATATTGACTTTCATTCGTGAGACCGTTGAAATGAATATTAAGATCCGAAAAGTAGGGAAAGAAGATGATTAAGGTATCACCTAGAGATGGTGGAATACGTTGAGTAAACGTGAGAAATTTAATCCTTGCTATTCTGTTTCGCTTAAGAATTCTCATTAGAATTTAAACTCGCGATACTCGTTCTTGCATCGGGACATGGTAAAGTCCACAAGACTCGTGACAAATAATCCGGAAAGACGCTTTCGGCAGAAATTGCCACTGCGAATCGGGAATTTTCTGTTCCATGATGATGAACGTCAAACTCCTTTGAGGAGCTCGTTGAAATCCTATACGTGAAAAATCTGGCGATCTAAGCCAAGTCTGTAACACCCCAACACGACAAGGGCTAAAGTGTCACATGCATGGTGTCAATCAGAACAAACACAAGCATAAACTTTAATGATACAAATGGATTCAAGCGTTACAACAGGTTCCGTGATAAAAGAATACAATATCAGAACTAAGTACAATGACTAATCTAAGGCATCTTCAGAAACACTATTACTCATCAAGCAATTCCTCTCTAAAAGCTCCTATTTGCACTCCTTCACCGCATAACCCAGCTTCCCCCTCCTAAAACCTGCCGCAGAAGGAAAAAAAGAACGCGGCTGAGCTTAAAAAGCCAGTGAACAGAATACAACAACAAAGTAATGATGG
>LBNU01010711.1:16958-73490 GCA_014162995.1 Artemisia annua
ATATATATATATATATATATATGTATATATATGTATATATATATACATATATATACATATATATATATATATATATATATATATAGGGTGAGGTTCTTTTCAGAACCAAATAAATTGCGAGAACCAGCATCAACCAATCAGATTTTTTTGCATATTTATTCTTTTTATTTAATTCAAAAGGGTATAATAGTAAAATTACATTTTTATTTTATTTTTTGAATTTTTTTTATTAAAATACGTTTTTTAAGGTCCTAAATTTTAGGATTTTTTTTTTTTTTTTTGAAATTATTATTTTTCCAGCCTGCATGATTTCAAAAAGTAAAATGCACATGTGTTTTTTTTTATATAAGGTAAATTTACATTTATTTTTATTGTTCAATAACTTACACCTCTAATATGTTTTGGCTAAAAATATTTACACAAGTGCATTGAATAACAAACATAAATATTTTACATGTATTGCGTATTTCAAAACAAAAACATTATTCACAAAATTAAAAATCATGTCATATACAATTCAAATACAAAATTCTAAAAGTAAAGAATAAATGAAAGTTTTGTTGATGTATAGCCGTGTCTACTAATCTTCTCGCAACTTCATGCCCTTGTCTCTTTATCTTAACTATTTTCTCGCTAGATAGTATGTACAAAACACATGTACACTCTTGATATCGATCATCATACTCGCACCTGTAACCACAACCAATTAATAAACAAATTATTTAATCATAACATATAACAAAACACATATGCACAATCTAGCGTGTTACCACAGGTCCACAACCAATTAATAAACGAATTATTTAATTATAACATGTAACAAAACACATATGCACAATGTATTTCTGACTTGTTCACAAGAGACTATTTTGATAAATTAGTACAACTTTAAAACAAAAAACACATGTGCACCCTTAAATCAGAAACTCTAAAAACACATATGCACACTACTTTTATTAATATTGTATCACTTTCAATACATTTAAACTCAGAAAATGTAAAAACACATATGCATAAAAGCCTAGAAGGCATTAAATTCACCCAAAACTGTGAAAACACATATGCACTCTCAATAACGCATATGCACACTACTTTTATTAATATTGTATCAGCCATAAAACCAATAACACATATGCACACTACTTTTATTAATATTGTATCAGCCAGAAAACCACGTAACGGAAAAAGCACCCATTTCATCATCTTAAAAAAAGATTTAAAACGCAAAGGATTGTAAATTATGACTTGAAAAAAACGTTCCCATAATATTTTGCCGCACACACCCTTTTTAATAAAACCTATTTACTAGAAGTCTATATGTGATATCATAACCTTGCATTCAGCGGTTACTGGAAGTCTTCGACATAGCTAAAAGCAAATAAAGAAAGAAAATACGTGTGAATCGTTTAAACGCAATACTATTTGAAAATACATGTGCATAGTCAATAAATTTAGATAACAATCACAATAAATAATACAAAATTTTTACAAGGCCCCATCTACGTTATGACTGATAAAAATATTACTCCTTTAGATAACCACAAGAAGACTTTAACGAGAAAAAAAAAAACAACAAAGCGAAAAAAATCAATAAACTTACATAACCAGAAAAAGCCATTAAAAGATCAAAAACAAGTTCATACCCACATGGCCACATCAGAGACTACACAACAACCAAACTCATTTCAACCTATATCACGAGTTCAAGGAAAAAAAACAAAACTATCTAAAAGAATGGATTTATTAAATATGTTGATCTACTCCTCATTCGTCCCATTTAAAATAAAATTAATATACAACCTTACCACTAATCTTTTTTATGAAAGAGATCTTGGTCGGATACGTTACCGAAAACCAAAAATGATCAACAATCATCAATAACAACACATGTAAAACGAAACCCGAATCCGAAACATAACAGTCATATATCCGAAACACCAAACTATAAATAAATAATAATTCCTTTTTTTGTATCAAACCAAACAAACCAAAAATAAGAAAACAATAACATTGACTATTTAAATCTTAAAGCGAATTACCTATGAAATTACGAACATCAAAAATCAATTTTGTTTTGCAACCTCAGAAGCGCCAATATGCGAGATCCAAAACGAAATGAAATACCAAGAACCAGTAGCATCATCACACTCGATACATGTATGTCAAACATATATATAATTGATTATTTTTTTTCCGGCGATTTTGTGAAGAAAAATAAAGCCATTGATCAGATCTGGAAAAATGGAGAGAGTAAATGTGTTGGGAGTGGTTATGGTAGGGATAATAAAATAAAATTATACTAGTACTATATTTCGGTGATTGGTTATGATGGGAAGTTCCATAATTGCCCTTCATGCTAATAAATTATATCATTTTAATTTGTATGTATTTACAATAATGCCATTTTATTTTCAACCGTAGATTATTTTGATCAATGGCTAATGATGGTTCTCGCAGTTCTCGCAATTTATTTGGTTCTGAAAAGAACCTCACACTATATATATATATATATATATATCTCCAAGCAATACATGTTAGTTCAACATTGTGGTGTCTTGGCTACATGGGTTAGTTCAAGCACAAAGGCGATACACATATGCATCCTTATACATATATATTAATAGCCCCATAATATCACGCGTATAGATATTAATAAACGAATGTATCAAACATTCATCAATATATCACATACTCAAGTCGAGATGAATATTTGTTTTTTATGTGAAAATGTGGCACATGGTGAAGTTCGAGTTTTACATGTCCCATCTCGTTTTCAAATTGCTGATATATTTACAAAGGCATTCCTCGAGTTTTATTTGATGACTCCGTGAAAGTCTTAGCATCCGTGATCTTCCTCCCGCTTCGATTGCGGGGTCTATTAGCATATCGTGTATATTAGTAGATTATTATTTATATCATGCAAATAAGAAATGTGTATCACGCACATTTCCCATAATTTTCTAATGGTTGTTAGTCATGATACGTATCTACATTGTATAAATAGGGCCTTTGTGCTCAGTAATAAAGACACGATTCAATTCTTATAATTTTTGTAGGTGGTTTTGGTTGCAAGGGTGAAAGAAGAGGGGAGATTAGGCGGGTTAATTTGAATGTGTATTTCCTGATTAAAGTGTCTAAATGTGTTTTTGAGTTTTATAAAAGTTAAATAAACAAATCAACATAAATTTAGAATTGGTAATATGGAACCAAATTAGCTAATAACCCAAGAATACTAACAAACTAATAATAGAATGGAATTTTAACCCAAAAATGAAACGAATGGTTTAGCGAAAATCAAGAAGAATTGTACCGGTTCTTCAAATTTTCCCCATTTACACCACTCTCAAAACGCAAATGCCTCTTTAATTCATCCCAAAACGTACCTCCATTCTCTTTCGATCAATCAACATTCACCTCCAAAGGTAAATTTGCATTTGCATTTTCAACATTTTAATTTAACCTATGATCTGCATGGCGGATTTTATGTTAGCTTTTATGATTATGTGATGTCATTATACGTGAATTAACGATTCATTTCTGTACATTTTGTCTTTCAAGACGTCGTAAATGTAATCACAATGTGATCTTATTTCTTTACATTTTTTTGTTATGTTTACGATCATATTTTGATTTCTGACTGGTTTTGTAATAATGAACGCGTTATATTAATTTTTGTTAGATAATTTGGTTTGTTTAGATTCCGGACGCCGTGAAAATTTGAATCCGGGCTTGAATATTTACAAAGTATATATATAAATACACATACATAACAGATATGCGAATTAAAGATATGCCCTAATTAGTCTTATGTTATGAATTCGTTATTTGTACATTTCTAGTTCTTGATAATCCTAGTATCCTACGTAATTATAGTCTATAACAAAGGCCACAATGCCTTATGAGCTTCCTTGTTACCAGTTCTACAATTTATAGAACTGGTAACAAGGAAGCTCATAAGGCGTTGTGGCCTTTGTTATTTTTTCTAAAATTGTTTTTTCTATTAATGTTATCGGTTTACAAAGTTTCGTATATAAAATGTTGTTTAAGATTTCGTGGTTTATGTGAAATTATTTGCTGGTAGATTGAGCGTTCAAAGAGCATACTCGCCATTTTACTTCTGTTTTAAGGATTTTCATCTTGCGGAACAAGTTCTCAATTTCTTGTTGTATGTAACTAGTCTTGCATTACCCAAATTTTAAATACATATCAGAAGACGTAGATTTTATAAAAGTAAGCCAAGTTGCTACGTTTTTTTGAAGATCACATAGTTGTTTTCTGATTCTTGGTCATGATGTTTGCTTTAAATAGCATCTTGGTGTATCTGTGTTAGCTCACCTGTTTCCCCAAAATTGAGATTGTTCTTTCAGCGTTTCTGTATCTGACCATTTTCCGACCAGAACGGTTCAACCGGTTGAACAACCCGGGTCGAACCGGGTTTAAAAACATTATGTTTAATTCCCAAATCTTCAAACTTTTATTATTTTCTGTTTATAACCTATAAACTTTTTTTTATCAATAAACTATCTATCGCTATAAAATCTCGTTGCTATGCACGGGTACTCGTCTAGTCCTGATTAAAGTGTCTAAATGTGTTTTTGAGTTTTATAAAAGTTAAATAAACAAAGAGTTGAGTTATTTAAAAAACCAAACATTCCTCACATAACAAGGGACTCATCCCCACCATCCATCTAAAAAGAAATCAGTGGTTGAGATTAAAAGCATTTAATATTTCACCAGTTTTTATAATTTAATTATCTCCTAAACCGTTAATCGTTAAGCGAAAATAATTATACCATCGCGATGAGCATTTAATTATCTTTCTATAGATATGCATTGTGATATATTTTCGACAAAAAAAAAATTTCGTTTTTTTCACTTTTTTTTCGTGGCCGAAAAATATCATATGTGGTATATCATATATGATATTATATATCATATATGATATATCATATATGATATTGCATATCATATATGATATGTAATATCATATATGATATATCATATGTGATTTTTTCGGCCACGAAAAAAAACGTGAAAAAAACGAATTTTTTTTTCCGAAAGTATATCATAATGCATATCTATAGAAAGATAATTAAATGCTCGTCGTAACGGTATATTTTTTTTCGATTAACGATTAACGGTTTGAAAGATATTAATATTTGAAAAAAGAGGATGAAAGTGGGTTTTTTAAATTGTTGGGATTAATCTCATCCATTAGATCAAATAAAGATGGAGGGGAGATGAATGGTGGAGATTAGTCCCTTGGTAAAAAATATTTGGTCCTCAAACAAATCAACATAAATTTAGAATTGGTAATATGGAACCAAATTAGCTAATAACCCAAGAATACTAACAAACTAATAATAGAATGGAATTTTAACCCAAAAATGAAACGAATGGTTTAGCGAAAATCAAGAAGAATTGTACCGGTTCTTCAAATTTTCCCCATTTACACCACTCTCAAAACGCAAATGCCTCTTTAATTCATCCCAAAACGTACCTCCATTCTCTTTCGATCAATCAACATTCACCTCCAAAGGTAAATTTGCATTTGCATTTTCAACATTTTAATTTAACCTATGATCTGCATGGCGGATTTTATGTTAGCTTTTATGATTATGTGATGTCATTATACGTGAATTAACGATTCATTTCTGTACATTTTGTCTTTCAAGACGTCGTAAATGTAATCACAATGTGATCTTATTTCTTTACATTTTTTTGTTATGTTTACGATCATATTTTGATTTCTGACTGGTTTTGTAATAATGAACGCGTTATATTAATTTTTGTTAGATAATTTGGTTTGTTTAGATTCCGGACGCCGTGAAAATTTGAATCCGGGCTTGAATATTTACAAAGTATATATATAAATACACATACATAACAGATATGCGAATTAAAGATATGCCCTAATTAGTCTTATGTTACGAATTCGTTATTTGTACATTTCTAGTTCTTGATAATCCTAGTATCCTACGTAATTATAGTCTATAACAAAGGCCACAATGCCTTATGAGCTTCCTTGTTACCAGTTCTACAATTTATAAAACTGGTAACAAGGAAGCTCATAAGGCGTTGTGGCCTTTGTTATTTTTTCTAAAATTGTTTTTTCTATTAATGTTATCGGTTTACAAAGTTTCGTATATCAAAAGTTGTTTAAGATTTCGTGGTTTACGTGAAATTATTTGCTGGTAGATTGAGCGTTCAAAGAGCATACTCGCCATTTTACTTCTGTTTTAAGGATTTTCATCTTGCGGAACAAGTTCTCAATTTCTTGTATGTAACTAGTCTTGCATTACCAAATTGTAAATACATATCACAAGATGTAGATTTTATAAAAGTAAGCCAAGTTGCTACGTTTTTTTGAAGATCACATAGTTGTTTTCTGATTCTTGGTCATGATGTTTGCTTTAAATAGCATCTTGGTGTATCTGTGTTAGCTCACCTGTTTCCCCAAAATTGAGATTGTTCTTTCAGCGTTTCTGTATCTATTGATGCTTCATTATATTTTATCTTATTATTTTCTTACAGACATTAAGTTAAGATGGCAGATGGTGAAGACATTCAGCCCCTTGTTTGCGACAATGGAACTGGGATGGTTAAGGTATCAATTCAAATACCGTATTGCCTAGCTGCTTTCTTTTCATCGCCTTTTGTGGTCAAATGTTTCTTGTGGCTCTTCCAGGACCTATATTCATTTTTCATGCCCCCCTTAAAATTAATGAAATGTTTAACCCGTAAGGTGGTGTAACGAAAAATGTTTGACCTCTGGTTAAATACTGCAAGATTATCTTTTTATACTTGTATAGCAAAACACCACAGAAGGGAATTACTGCATTTATTATTATTGTGGCATATGATTTACATTTGTTACTATTATTTAGGCTGGATTTGCTGGAGACGATGCTCCAAGAGCGGTTTTCCCCAGTATTGTTGGGCGCCCTCGTCACACTGGAGTGATGGTTGGAATGGGGCAAAAAGATGCTTATGTTGGGGACGAGGCCCAGTCCAAGCGTGGTATCCTTACTCTGAAATATCCAATAGAGCACGGTATTGTGAATAACTGGGACGACATGGAAAAGATTTGGCATCACACCTTCTACAATGAACTCCGTGTGGCACCAGAAGAGCATCCAGTTCTGCTTACTGAGGCACCTCTTAATCCGAAAGCTAATCGTGAGAAAATGACCCAGATAATGTTTGAGACATTCAATGCTCCTGCTATGTATGTTGCAATACAGGCTGTCCTCTCACTCTATGCCAGTGGTCGTACTACTGGTAAGTTTCTTACTGTTGCTCTGTCTAGAAGTTGCAGTTTCACCCTATGCCCCTTTTTACCTGTGAACATGTCAATATGGCTTATGATTTTATCTTTAACGGGCCAAATAAGTAAATATAAATATAGCATAATGTTTACAAATATATCAAACATTAAAATTCTTTGTAGAAAGCTAAAAAGTTTGGGTAAAATGTTTTTTGAGTAAACCTGGCTAGTCCCATTTCGACTAGTACTATAAAGTTGTGGTTCTACACAAACCCATCTTGACCAGTTATCTAACCCGCCTGACCAACCCATTTTGCCACATATAGCTTCTTTTATCACTGTGACACATAATATATCTTTTTAAGGAGTGTATAATAAACATAAGGTCAAAAAGTAGCTATGGTGAATTTATAGCATGTTACTGCAATTATCATATATAACCTACAGATGTAAGATGGTTAGTGTCTGGATGTTTACTTGTGCAGGTATCGTTCTTGATTCCGGAGATGGTGTAAGCCACACGGTTCCCATTTATGAAGGGTATGCACTCCCTCATGCCATATTACGTTTGGACCTTGCTGGACGTGACCTCACCGATGCATTGATGAAAATTCTGACTGAACGAGGGTACTCCTTCACCACTACCGCTGAACGAGAAATCGTGAGAGACATGAAAGAAAAGTTGGCGTATATTGCAATTGATTATGAACAGGAACTAGAAACATCCAAGACTAGCTCTGCAGTAGAGAAAAGCTTTGAGTTGCCCGATGGGCAGGTAATCACTATTGGTGCTGAGCGTTTCAGGTGCCCGGAAGTCCTTTTCCAGCCATCCATGATCGGAATGGAATCTGCTGGTATTCATGAAACCACATATAACTCGATAATGAAATGTGATGTGGATATTAGGAAGGATTTGTATGGGAACATTGTTCTCAGTGGTGGTACGACCATGTTCCCTGGTATTGCTGACCGAATGAGCAAGGAAATTACTGCACTGGCCCCGAGTAGCATGAAGATTAAAGTGGTAGCTCCCCCAGAAAGGAAGTACAGTGTCTGGATCGGAGGGTCTATCTTGGCATCTCTTAGCACCTTCCAGCAGGTTTGTTCTTTACTCAGATTATCACAGTTTTGTTCTTTTTAACCCTTTTATTCTCAAACCGTAACAATATACACTACCAGTTGACAAATCTATTATGAATGAGTCGATTGGCTGTGTTTTTTCCTAAACGGGCCAAATTTGGCTGTGTTTTTTCCTAAACGGGCCAAATTTAAAGATTTAGATAATTAGATGAAAGGGGAACAAATCAACTGGGTCAAACTAGTCTAGAGAGTCAAGCAGGTCAAACTAGTCAAGCAAGTCAAGTGGGTTAAGCCATTCACTGTTTTCCGTGCTCATCATAAACACACTAGCTTTTAACAAAAGAGAAAAAAAGTGTTCAGAGGGCCAACCCATCCTGATGTGACCAGTTTTGACCTGTACTAAATGTTTCATTGGAACCTGTTTTTACGAGTTACCAAGCCACCCATCCACCCACCCAATGCTCACATGGTGCCACCTATACTCATTTTGGATTCTGATATAATGGTTTTTAATATTTCTGTGGCAGATGTGGATTGCCAAGGCTGAATACGATGAATCAGGCCCTTCCATTGTGCACAGGAAGTGTTTCTAAACAAGATGACCATGAAAACTAAAAATAAAAGGTGGTACTATTGAGTACTTTGTTCTGTGAAAGGAAAATTCTGCCCATTTCTTCTTACACGTTTTCGTTGAGGCTGGTTTTTTCCAGAATATTTTCAGTTTTTTTAGTAGTTGAAATAGGTATCCAATTTGCATGTCAATTGTTCTTTTGTTTAAATACTGCATCTGTCAACTATAAATGAACTACTATTGACAGATCTTTTAGGATTATGCAATTCTAAACATATAAATATGACGTCCCTTATTTTCTTGTGTATGCACAATCGTATTATATGATGCACAATGTCTCGTTTGATTGCTAATTCAGTGTTATTGTTCCAATAAGTTTTGCCCAATGCTGTTCAAGTGATATCAAATGTTATAGAGGTTTTCAATTATATCTAGTAAAGGTTAATTCTTGTGCATATAAGCTTATGCTCATTGTTGAATGACGACAGATGTATCAAGTTGTATTATTCTGTAATTCCTTAAACTCCTGTCAAATTATATCAGTAAAAAACAAACATACATTCCCAAAAGAAGAAACTGAACCTTTTTTTTGATATTCACAGTATTTAATATAAAAAGTTCACCAGTTCCTACTATCGTGGATTAATCAGTTGCAAGAAAAAACATTAAAACGATAAATGTTGCAAGAAAAAGTGGTGTCTGGAACTCATTAGTTTCAATTATGTTTTAGTTTTATCATTATTAACTGCCCTGTGAGAGATCTGCAGAATGTCACTTTTTTCCATGTTCATAATTAGATTATCATCTACCAACCAGCCTTTGGCCTACCGGTATACATGTTGTATCTTAAGATGCTTCACCCAATTGGTCGGGGTTAATGTCTAGTGGTGCGCGTGAGCTTGGGTTAAAAAAACGATTAGATTATCACCTTTATGTGATCGAAGATAGTTTAATATCAAAACAATCCAGATGGTTATTTCAGAATGTAAACAAACAAGGGTATTAAAACATGCACGATTTGTACAGTGTAAACAGTCGACCCAATTGATAAGCACAAGTGCAAGGAATATTTCAAGCTTTTCAATTGACAAAGAGTAGATGCATTTTGAATACGTTATGCATATTATACGGGTTAGTGAAACACAAAATACAATACCAAAAAGTGTCAACTTCATCAAATTATATATAACTTAGGAGAATAAAAACTTAACATCTCTAGAAAATAACAGGATATAGCTATTGCGGTATGAAGATAACACACAGGGACAGATGCAATATGTTATAGCTGGCCCCACAAATCATAATGAAATACTTTTTCTTATATTTAGATCCTAACCCAGAAATTTGTTTTGCTTTGCTGCAGTTTTTCTGTTATTTATTTTTATTTAATTTTTTGCTGCAATTTTGTGTTGCACTATGATGTTTAAACTGATGCTTTTCTGGCCTTGAAGAAAATACCTGAACCTGTGATAAGACATACCTATTTTGAGTAGAGTATCGTCCTAAGTTTGCTTTTCTGGCCTTGAAGAAAATGTTGTGACTGACGTGGAAGTGCAAATAAGCACCTTGGTCTAGTTTACGTTTATGAAAAGAAGGCTGGTAAGCTCTAAGGTAACGAATGTACGGCTTATAGTCGTAAATTTAAGACTTGCGGATCTAAACATCTAATAGCATTAGCTTTAGGTTTTTGTGGTACCCATTGCTCAAAACCAACGTTTTGATCAGAACCATCTTCATTTTCGCAATTGGGTGAATTATAGTATTTGTCTTGTACGTTTGACACAGCATATGCATTTTCTCTCGCCTCATTGCAACCTTTGATATTGCTATGTGTCTTGCTCTTTTTGTTAGACATGCATATGACTAGCTACATGACTTATTCATGCCAATCACTTTTCTTAAGAAAACATTTTTATCCGTAGCAACCTGTTTAAAAGTTTAAACTTCTTCGTAGGATCTTACATCAATACTGGATAACAAAAAATGATACATAGAAGCTCTACCCATGCGTACTTTAATAACTAACATCACACATTTATCATAGTTGGACATGCCCTTGGTGGACTCCTGATGATCTTGCTTGTGGTACGCATTTGTGTGAACACTTCACATCGATCCATCTTTCCTAAATTTTCACAACTTTATAGGTGTGATATCTATTTCTCTGAGCATACTCAAGCATAAAGTTTTATAATTACATCTTTGTTTTCTAGTCATGCTACAGAAATCACGCCAGGCATGAAAAGACACTAATAGTAAACGAATTAACAAAACAATAGAGACACAGGTCCATAAGTTTTACATGATCTTTCAAGTGTCTATGAACATAATACTGATGTTTATTATTATTCACAATTGGATACATGAAGAATGTACAATTTGTATTATGTTCAAAACTTAATACAAAGTTAAGTTAGTACCAACTACGACATAGAGTACATGTCCACACCTTCAAACCACCACCCACTGCACGACCATTAACCAGCTGCTGGTAACCGGCGATTATCAAGCATGTATATAAAGCTCAAACCAACTAATACCTCAACAATCGCAGCCTCCGTCTTCTCTTTATCTGCAAAATGCAGTGTCTGTAATAACAACACCGGTGGCCTCGCATCAAAGTTAGTCATCTCCACCCTCCTTTCCCTTTGCCACAATAAGGTGTTTGTTGCCATTGGCGAAAGCCACATAAATATCCTCCTCAATGTGTCCTTCATCTTCCCCTTTTCGCTATTGTTCCCTCTGAAACCATTTCAAATAATATACGAACTGTACACGTTATCTTCTCCATACTAATGTAAATGCCTAAATGTTTGCACTGGAAATATGTCATTTGCAAACATTTTATACAACTCACTTTTTGTAAAGGCTTAAAATTCGTCATTTTGTTTGCACTTATGAATGTGTACAAAATGGTTATATTTATAGTTATAAGTGCATTCTTGTAAGCAAGGGCCGACCTAGGGGGTTCCCATGGGGTCTCGGGAACCTGATGGACAGTGGCGGAACTAAGATTTCAAAATAGGGTATGCACTTTTGCTCGAATGGTCCTCGAAGGGTTCTTGAAGGGTATGCACCCTATGTTTTTTACACTACCCGTCGAATTTTAAGGTATGCACGTGCATACCCGTGCTATAAGCTAGGTCCGCCCCTGCTGATGGATGTTTGTTGCTTAGTATATTTTTGTTAAAAATCACGATTTTCCCGAAATGAACTTGTTCCTAAACTTTGTGTCACTAATATGACAAAAGAAAGTACATGTATTCTTTAATTTGTTTACTAGTTTTAATCAAACTAATTCTAGTTCATTTTTATTTCCTTTACACTCGTAAAAAAAATTGTGCACCTAGGGACCTAGTCACCCTTGCTTGTAAGAAATCATACCTATTTTCACAGTTCTAATCACAAACAAGTTAAGAAACACTTTGTGCACATTGTTGTACGAAAAAGATGTCACAATTTCAAGTAGGAAGAACATAAGATTTGTCAATACTTCTAAAATGGTGACCGGTGAGTTTTTCAAACTATATTGAGTGTGTATATATGTCAAGATGAGTACGTACAATTGACTAGTTTGTTGCACTGAATCCTTTAGCTTTCTGATCTTCATCTTGACTGTTAGTTTTAGATCTTCCGGTAACATTCGATACATCTCATTTCGCACATCATCCCTTAATTTCTTACGGGTCATGTTCTCTTCTGCCATCATGATTAAGTTTGCATAAAGGATTTGTAAACATGACCCACCGACAGTGTTCGGGCCAGCAATGTGAAATACGGTAGTGCTAGCCCCTGCTGTGGGAATCATCTTATGACTATAATATTTAACTAACTTCTTTTTTGATTTTGTTCTAATTAGCCTAGGTCCACAAAAATAGCTGTCATATTTTGATTGTATAATCCAAAATTCAGAGAAGGTATTCATAACTTGGTTTTGTTTGTTCCGATACACTGTTGGTAAATCAGGTACGTGTGGTCCAAACACCATGCAAATTCGAGCATAGAGTACACAAACGATCCTCGACATTAACCTAACCACCTTTTCAAATGGTTGTGTCCATAAATTTGTCTTTCTTACATCACAAGTTGGTTTTCGTGGTGGCGAGATTCTCCACTCAATTATGGGAAAGTTGATCATGTTCTTTGATGGCACTGGGGAATTTGATTTCTTCTCAGATGTTTCATGTGATCCTGAAGAACTTTGCATGGAACCATACAAATCCAATGTCATAGACAAGAATCTTTTAAGCTTACGAATTTTCTTCTTCGTATTGCTTGATCCATACTGGAATTTCCTTATATCTGTCGAGCCAGATTTAATATCAGCGTAAATCAAATCAAACCCATTCAACATAACATCTGAACATTTCCTACCAAGCCTGTCCACGACAATTGCAGCCTTGTCAAGATATTCGATCTTTTCAGCGCATGCAAGCTTTAAAAGATATCCTTCATCATCAGAATTAAGATATGTAACACCTCTAGATTTAAAGATTTCTTTCCTAAGCTTCAAAATTTCCTGTTCGGAGAGAGATTTATGGAGGTTGAGAAGGCGAGATACCGTCCTGGCTGCCTCAAAAGCAAGGATGCCAAGGTGGTTGTTTACGGGATCTTCATGTGGTGACCCTTCAAAGCTACCATTGTTGCCGGTGAGGCAACCAATGGAAGCTAAAGCCACCATGTTTGGAGGGTTTGTGAGGATGTTTACATACGTTTTATGTTTGTTACAAATTTGGGGTAGATCATGGTTTGAGGATAGGGTTGGGTTTATGGTTGTGTTCTTGACGTGTTGGAAATGTATATTGTTTACCTAAACTAGAAATGGGTTATGGGAAAGCCTGCATAAGACTGTCAATCCGAGAACACCTAAAGGGTACGTGAGATATCGTGTTAATTTCGAAAAAATAATTAGACATGTAACATGTTGGCTTTAATTTTGGAATGAGGTAAACAACCCGTTAATCAAAATATTATTATTTAGGGATTATATATCGCAGCCCAACAATTAGCATTTTACTTTTAAGTTATCTATTTTTTAAAACTAACTTATGGGCACCCAAATATGTGTTTGTTTTCCTTTATACCATTCTTATTCAAATAGCCGGGCCTTTGGATCAGGGCCGAATATTGGGCTGTGCAACGTGATTAATTGCACAGGGCCAAATATCGTATAGGGGCCTCAAATTTTAGTTCAATGTGTATAGTAATTATGGAGCCCAGTCCAATGCAATAAATCTTGAACGCGTAGTGTTTTTTCCTTAGGCAATGCTTTAATTTTCAAATAATTTAAAGCAGCAATTATTTTTTCCATCATCTATAATACTATAAGATTAGGCCCTCTAATTGAATGTGGAGGCGCCAAGAATGCATATAGTACAACACTCTAATGCTGATAATGTTATTAATTCAATGTTTTTACAGCTTTTAATCACCCTAATACTAATTACCAGCATATGAAGAGACTTCGGGTTACATGCTTCTTTAAAGGTGGTTAATAGCTTCTTAATACATACATATGAAGAGTCATGTTAGTTACAATGCGTCAAGATTGCATAGAGTACAACAAGCTAATGCTCGGAATTAAATGCAGAAAATAGAGTTTCATGCTTTAAAATCTATTTTTAACATCGAGAGGGAAGTGCANTGTCTCGTTCTATTAAAGTCAGTGATCACATATATTATCTTTGACATTTATTATGTGATCAAAGCAATTCCTCCGTAAAATTGTTGAAACTAAGTGTCCGGTTTCAACTTACAAATAGATAAAGGGAAAATGGCATAAAAAGGCATCATACTTGCCATTTTTTGTCATTGTATGTAGCGTCCTTTTTTTCTTTTGATTGTAGCACTAACCTTTTAAAATTGTGCCATTGTGTGTACCGGTGACCTGCTTGACCTGTTGAGTAGGTTGAGTTAACGATCGTTTGTTTTATTATTGCACCGTTAGTCCTTTATAGTAACGACCATTTATAATTAACTAAATGGAGCCTGTTAACTTAACGCTTGTTTATCTTATTATTGCAACGTTAGTCCTTTACACGTTTTCTCACGTTTTCGTCCGTTTTTACACGTTTTCGTCGGTTTTTACACGTTTTCGTCCGTTTTTACACGTTTTTGCACGTTTCGTCCGTTTTTTTCGTATTTACACGTTTTCGTTCGTTATCGCACGTTTTTGTCCGTTTTTACATGTTTTCGAAAAAATTTTAGAAAAAAAAAATTAAAAAAAAAGTTTTCGAAAAAAAATTCAAAAAAATGTTTTTGAATTTTAAAATTCCAAAAATCATATTTTCGAAAAAAAAAATTTTAAATTCGAAAAATTTTTCTCTTTTTTTTTTAATTTCTAAAAAATAATTTTTAGAAAAAATTTTAAAAAAATTCTAAAAAATAATTGAAAAAAAATCGGAAAAAATTTTTATTCGAATTCTTTAAAAAAAAAAATTTATTCGAAAAAAATATTTTTTAGAAAAAAATTTTAAAAAAAATCTAAAAAATATTTTTGAAAAAAAATTTCGAATAAAATAGTTTTTTGGAATAAAAATTTTTCTAAAAAATTTTTATTCCAAAAAAAATTTTTATTCCAAAATTTTTTTTTTATTCAAATATTTTTCTAAAAAATTTTTATGCCAAAAAAATATTTTATTCGAAAATTTTTTTTCAAAAATATTTTTTAGATTTTTTTTAAATTTTTTTCTAAAAAATATTTTTTAGAAATTCAAAAAAAATAGAAAATTTTTTCGAATTTTTAATTTTTTTCGAAAATATGTTT
Organism: Artemisia annua; assembly: GCA_014162995.1. Taxonomy (NCBI): domain Eukaryota; kingdom Viridiplantae; phylum Streptophyta; class Magnoliopsida; order Asterales; family Asteraceae; genus Artemisia; species Artemisia annua. The sequence goes on from LBNU01010711.1 coordinate 32,643, forward strand.
TTGGAATTTTAAAATTCAAAAACATTTTTTCGAATTTTTGTTCGAAAATTTTTTTAAAATTTTTTTTCTAAATTTTTTTCGAAAAGATGTAAAAACGGACAAAAACGTGCGATAACGAACGAAAATGTGTAAAGGACTAACGTTGCAATAATAAAGTAAACGATAGTTAAGTTAACAGACTTTATTTAGTTATTTATAAACGGTTGTTAGTATAAAGAACTAACGCTGCAATAATAAAACAAACGATCGTTAACTCAACCTGCTGCAACAGGTCAAACAAGTCACCGGTACACACAATGGCACGATGTAGAAAGGTTAGTGCTACAATAATAAAAAAAAAGGACGCTACATAGAATGACAAAAAGTGGCAAGTATGATGCCTTTTTATGCCATTTTCCCATAGATAAATCTAGGGTTTAATGCTTAAATATTCCAACTGATAACATAAATCAAGATAGAACAACTTGGCCAATTGATGATTTTTTATGTGTGAATGTGTGATGACATTATATAAAATCCACTTAGTTCTATTGTAGCTTATTGCTTTAGTATTCGTGTTCCGAGGGGCTTCATATGCGATAACGGGATAGGGCTCCCGAAATCCATGGGATGGTTCTGCTTTGAATACATTAGATTAATTGCGATTATGTATCCAATCGGCTCTCTACTGATCAAGATCGTTGGGACTGCTTGATTGATAACTCAAGGTTATTCTCGGTGAAAGGTATGCGGTCTCTTATTACGAATTCTTCTACTCAAATCCAATCGGCTCCAACTAGATGGAATAAGCTAGTACCCATTAAAGTCAACATTTCTACATGGAGAATGGAAAATAAAAGAATCCCAACGAGAGTAAACTTAGATAATAAAGGAATTGACCTCGACTCGGTAAGATGCCCAGTTTGTGACGATAATCTTGAGACCGAAGATCATATTCTGGTGAATTGTATTGTTGCAGTCTCCGTGTGGAACGATGTCCTCAATTGGTGGAGTATCCGCAATAAGCAACCAAACAACCTCAATGATGTGTTGTCACTCTCAAGTTGTTTAACCTTTTCTCCCATTCTCACCACCATTTTTGAAGCCGTCGTGCAATCCACGCTTTGGATCCTATGGCGCTTTAGAAATGAGTCAACCTTTGCGGCTAAAAGACCAAACAAAAGTCTTATTCTAAATGATATAAAGCAATTCACCTACACTTGGATCTCTAATAGACTTCGTAATGTGTCTATTAATTGGATAGAGTGGCTTTTTAACCCTTGTAACGCTCTATCTTATCGTTTATAATTGTTTGTTCATAGTTTCTCGCTAGTTTTTAATATACCGCCGTTCAAAAAAAATCTATTAAATATCTAGCGATTTCTTCAATGAAAAATATACCGCCTGAAAAGCTTCTGGATNTTTTCTAAAAAATTTTTATTCCAAAAAAAATTTTTATTCCAAAATTTTTTTTTTATTCAAATATTTTTCTAAAAAATTTTTATGCCAAAAAAATATTTTATTCGAAAATTTTTTTTCAAAAATATTTTTTAGATTTTTTTTAAATTTTTTTCTAAAAAATATTTTTTAGAAATTCAAAAAAAATAGAAAATTTTTTCGAATTTTTAATTTTTTTCGAAAATATGTTTTTGGAATTTTAAAATTCAAAAACATTTTTTCGAATTTTTGTTCGAAAATTTTTTTAAAATTTTTTTTCTAAATTTTTTTCGAAAAGATGTAAAAACGGACAAAAACGTGCGATAACGAACGAAAATGTGTAAAGGACTAACGTTGCAATAATAAAGTAAACGATAGTTAAGTTAACAGACTTTATTTAGTTATTTATAAACGGTTGTTAGTATAAAGAACTAACGCTGCAATAATAAAACAAACGATCGTTAACTCAACCTGCTGCAACAGGTCAAACAAGTCACCGGTACACACAATGGCACGATGTAGAAAGGTTAGTGCTACAATAATAAAAAAAAAGGACGCTACATAGAATGACAAAAAGTGGCAAGTATGATGCCTTTTTATGCCATTTTCCCATAGATAAATCTAGGGTTTAATGCTTAAATATTCCAACTGATAACATAAATCAAGATAGAACAACTTGGCCAATTGATGATTTTTTATGTGTGAATGTGTGATGACATTATATAAAATCCACTTAGTTCTATTGTAGCTTATTGCTTTAGTATTCGTGTTCCGAGGGGCTTCATATGCGATAACGGGATAGGGCTCCCGAAATCCATGGGATGGTTCTGCTTTGAATACATTAGATTAATTGCGATTATGTATCCAATCGGCTCTCTACTGATCAAGATCGTTGGGACTGCTTGATTGATAACTCAAGGTTATTCTCGGTGAAAGGTATGCGGTCTCTTATTACGAATTCTTCTACTCAAATCCAATCGGCTCCAACTAGATGGAATAAGCTAGTACCCATTAAAGTCAACATTTCTACATGGAGAATGGAAATTAAAAGAATCCCAACGAGAGTAAACTTAGATAATAAAGGAATTGACCTCGACTCGATAAGATGCCCAGTTTGTGACGATAATCTTGAGACCGAAGATCATATTCTGGTGAATTGTATTGTTGCAGTCTCCGTGTGGAACGATGTCCTCAATTGGTGGAGTATCCGCAATAAGCAACCAAACAATCTCAATGATGTGTTGTCACTCTCAAGTTGTTTAACCTTTTCTCCCATTCTCACCACCATTTTTGAAGCCGTCGTGCAATCCACGCTTTGGATCCTATGGCGCTTTAGAAATGAGTCAACCTTTGCGGCTAAAAGACCAAACAAAAGTCTTATTCTAAATGATATAAAGCAATTCACCTACACTTGGATCTCTAATAGACTTCGTAATGTGTCTATTAATTGGATAGAGTGGCTTTTTAACCCTTGTAACGCTCTATCCTATCGTTTGTAATTGTTTGTTCATAGCTTCTCGCTTGTTTTTAATATACCGCCGTTCAAAAAAAAAAAAAATTGCGATTATGTATCCAAAGGAAGAAAACGAGGGACCCACCCAAATTCTCAGTCAAAAGTTATAAATCAGGCCCACCAAATTAACTTTTGGCGAGGACATGACCTAATCAAATCCTAATTATTTAATTACTAACTAATGAGTAAGGATCAAATGAGAAATAAAACTAAAATGAGAAGGATGAGAAGAAACCACAACCGCACATTTTAGATGCACCTACAAAAGTAGATGCATCTCCACTTAATTCTTCTTTCCTTATTTGAAATGTGTGGCCAGGAATATTTCTCACTCTTCTCATTTGATTTTCTCATCTCACTAGATCTCTTCCCACTAACTAATTATATTAGTTGGGTGGCCTTTGCATAATCCCTATAATGGATTATATTGGTGCTGTGTAAACAAGTTGATCGTGTTTTAAATTAATTGCGAAATATAAATTGGTTCTTTTAATTTATACATTTCAGATCATAAAGATTAGTTTGTTACAACCAATTGCCTAATATGCAACATTAGCAAGCGTCTAAAATTGTCCAAAGAAAACTGTAGATTTTGTCCATTTCTTGTAGTAAAAGATGTGAGGTATGAATATCCAAGATTGGGTTTAATTTGTTTTTGTTAATTTTCGAATTAAACGATTTGGAGAAACTCAATTATTATTCTCACATCAACATAAGAAAAAGATTGATCAACCACCGATCAAACAAGAATACAAGATATCTTCAAGGTTAAACTTCTTTCTAGCTTAAGACAAAACAGAAGATGTTCTCAAATGCAATTATTAGCTTGTCTTTGGAAAGAAAAAGACATGGCATATAAATTAATAATGGAGCTTACTTCTCTAACTATATACCACTGGTCTTTCGACTTTGAACGCTTAGTAATCTATTCATGACGATTCTTACTTTTGCTTTTGCTTGAGACATTAATTTATGATGTATTCTTTGAAGATAAATAAAATACAAACTTAAAGCAAGAAAACAAAGGGTTCAGACAAGATAAACTAAATTGCACTATTCATTGATGCAAGCAATGACTTCATACAAATAATATATTAGCCCGGGTTGCAAAGGGTGGAGTTGGTATTAAAATGATGAGAGACAACTATCAATTTCCAACCTTAAGGAAATGAATATTTATATAGCGATAAGGAAATGAATATATTTATATACCGACATTTAAAAAGACGACATAGCAGTCTTTCTACTATAAAGTTCTTGGTCGGTTATCTAAGGTGAAAACAAATACTTGGGGATGTGTGAGCTATTAAATCAAATATTACGAATGATTAGTCCTAATTAAAACTAAATTTAACTAATACTATGTATGCCGCATGTCTCAATTACACCCTCATATAACCTTTCGGCATAGCGCAAGTAGTAGTACGTGTTACATCTTGCTAACTATATTTACTTCAATATAGAAATTAGAAACAAATATGTAATTGGGTCTTGCTTATGTTTAGAAACGGAACTTGATAAGTTTTATTGAAAAGTTAAGTTATACATATTTGGTTTAGGGGGTTAATTTACATTTTCATTAAGTATTCACACTACCAATGTCTATCGCTATAAAGTGCAAGGGTTAAACTAATGTATTTGTGGTTTCAAATTTTGAGAGAGTCACCATCCCCCTTAATCACCACTAACTCACTAAGTTCTGTCCATGCTTATTGCTTGTACATATGTGTATGCGCATCAAACTACAATCGTAATCTAACATTAACGGGGAAAGTGATCTCATTTACATACATTATACACTTAAAAATGAGTATAGATAGTTGACCAATAGACTAAACACGCCTTTTTCACTTTCCAAAGAAAGTTAACTCCATATATTCTAGACTTGCACAATAGATCCACAATAATCAAAGCATTATTTTGAAGCGAGTACTCATAGATAGCGGCACATAATAATAGTTACAATATCTTAGTTAAATATTTCGTGTAACGTTTATATATACAACATACAAATTTTGAAATATAACTTTTATGAACTCACAAATATAAATTTTAAAGGAATGAAGAACTGAAGCATAAGACAAGAATGTGAATGGACTTGTGGGAGATAGGCTGTAATATCCAAAATGTTCACTAAAAGGATATTGATTATATACAGAATCTAATTAGAGCACGGGGAGTGGTAACGCCTCCGGCGTTATTCTGATGTGGCAACATAGCAACGCCTCAACGCACATTAACTCCATTTCCTACCCCCTCGCGTTATGGCAGCGTTGATGCCCAAGTTAACGCACCAACGTGCGTTGTAACATGCATACATAGAATTCCAAGTTTGCAAAACAACCCCTTCCCTTGTGTTTGATTGCAACGGCTAGTTTTGGGGGAAAAAAATAGCAAAGGACCGTTGATTGCAACGGCTAGTTGGTTTAAAAAAAACACAACCTTTTATAAATCAACAACAACAAGAATTTTATACATTATTATCACAAGAAAAAAAATAAATAAATAACTCATACACTCATATTCTTTCATAATGGATCCACATACTCCAACTTACGCCGCACATGTGAGCCTTTATGATATCAAAGATGAAGCAGACACTTTAGCAAGCTTTGCCGCTTATGAGTACACGAGAATAGAAGAAGAAGAAGCCGAATCATCTCTCCGGTTGACCCGTAACCCAATTTCCCGTGAACATGAGGTTGCAGAGGAGCGTTTGAAGGCCGACTACTTTAATGAAAATTGTAAGTATCCTCTTAGAGACTTTCGTAGAAGATTTCGTATGAGCCGGGAACTATTCCTTCAAATAGTTTCTGCTATTGAATCATATACTGCTGATCCTCTTCCGGATAATTTTGTTTACTTTAACCAAGCACCCGATGCTACTGGTCGGATGAGTATTAGTGTTCTAATGAAATGCACTATGGCCATACGCCAATTGGCATATGGCAGCTCACCGGATGCGTTCGATGAGTATTTGCAAATGAGTGCACGTACCGGACGTGATTATCAAGATAATTTCAATAAGTGCATAATTGATTTGTTTAAGGGAGAGTTTTTAAGAAACCAAAATATGCATGACGTTCAAAACCTATATGCAAAACATGAGAAGGAACATGTTTTTCCGGGAATGCTTGGTAGCATCGACTGTATGCATTGGCAATGGAGAAATTGTCCGGTGTCATGACAAGGGCAATATGTTAATGGTCATAAAAAAATACCCGACTATATTGCTTGAAGTTGTTGCGTCGCAGGATTTGTGGATTTGGCACGCATTTTTTGGTGTAGCGGGTGCGAATAATGATATCAATGTTTTAGATAATTCGCCGTTGTTTGATGAGTTGCTAAATGATGATTCCCCTGTTTTCCGTTTGAGGTAAGTGGAGTTGTGTTTGAAAAAAGGGTACTACTTAGTCGATGTGATTTACCCACAGTGGGCTACTTTCGTCAAATCATTTACTAATACCATTGATGATAAACACACTTTATTTAAACGACGTCAAGAGGTAACACGAAAGGATATTGAATGTGTTTTTGGTGTTCTTCAAGGACGATGGGGAATAATACAACAACCAACACGTGCTTACCAGGTTACCAAGATAAGTAGAATCATGTATTCTTGCATCATATTGCATAACATAATTCTAAAAGATCAAAAATTTTATGTAAGTTAATACATAGAAATTTTCCGGGATCCGGCTAGACAAATGCAAGACAGATGGATTGATAGATGTGATAGGCGTCGTCAAAAGGCAAAAGAACTCCTTGACAAAGATGTTCATGTTAGTCTCCAACTCAATCTTGTGGAGCATATTTGGCGTAATCGTGAGGATTTTGTGGAAGAAGATGACGACTAGTTTTACTTATCGTATTTTTCAATTCGTATTTTAATTCGTAATTTTATTATGTATTTTTTTTGATGTTTTTATTTTGTATTTTAATGTTTAGGTTTTATTAATAAAATATTTGAATGTTTAATAAATGAATTTGTTGAGGGTAGAATTTGTAAATTTATAATAAGTGGTGTTATTTTGTGTTATGATTTCCTGGTGTTTTTTTGGTGTTATGTTATTTGGTGCTGAGATGATGTGGCGCTGACGTGGCATGGTGTTATTTCATAAGTTAAGTTATGATTCCCTTTACTCTTACTGTGATTTGTAGCTAATTGCACAAAAGTCGCTATTTGAAAAGATAAGGGGCTTTCATGATAAAAGCTCTAAAAACCTCTCTAGCTAGGACATTTATGTAACAATGATATTTACGTTTACTCGTCTTTATATAAAAATCAAGTACATCATATCCTTAAATGTGTTTTAGAAACGTATAGCACTTCCAAAAATTAATTAGTGATTTTATTTGCAACACATCGTTATTACAAGAGACCACACATCCAATACAAATACGTAAATTATCTTCTTTTGCATATACGAGTGAGTTGCAAAAACTCTATCCGCCAAATGACATTTTTCCTATATCTTTTTTGATAAAGTATATGACCAACTGACTAGGACTTGTGAACATCTGTGCAATCGTATCAATTTTTTAAAACCCATTTGTGAATGGTGTGTGGCCCACCATACTCAATTCAAAACTTTGGTAAATGTTGACTATCTGCAACAAGTGGGGGGAAAAAAGAAAGACAAATTGTGAACCATATTTGGTACATAAAATATAAAATTTGAAACTTCTTATTTGTCCCTGGCTTAACTCGATAACAATGCCCACAATTTTATTTATTTATTTTTTAACAGCGGGATAAATATTTCAAAAAAAGAAAATACGGACACGGCCAGATTTATTAATAGGGATACTTGTTTTGTAAACCAGTATAACTTGGATAAACAATCTAGCAGATAAATAATACTCTTATTGGTTTTCTCATCCATTATATTAGTAGTACTTATTTATATATAGTGTTAGTGAATACGTGACATGGAGACTTTAAGTATAATTATTAAATAGATATAATTTTCAACAAAATTAGTTAAACATAAGTTTGATTAGTCTAATTAAAATTTCGCACACACAATGAGAACTAGTAAGAAAGTTGTTTTGAAGACTTTATCCAACACTTGTTTCATATACATGCTTTATGTGATTGGTGTAGAAAATGAACCAACAACAAATTAAGCATTAGAACAATCATATATTTCATATATACATGCTTTACAATTTGATTGCAAGCTGATCAACACTCAATAGCCTATGATCACCCTTTGGTAGACCACAAACCAAACATTAACATACAACTTAAGCAAACCAACCCACAAACACCAACCTTTCTATATCTTTAAGCTGTTCTTGTTTTATTCCATGTAATTAACTAATTAAAACCATGCACATCTCTAGCTTTCCAAAGACATGCACACAATATGTTGACCAATTCTTGATCTTCACATAAGGGAACGACGATTGAATTCCGACGTTTTAGTAGCACTCCTTCGATGAGTTGCCGAAGGGGATGAGGAGGTCGAGAACCCATGATCCGACCGGATAAACTGAAAGTTGGAAGCTTGAAAACGACCAGAATCACCGGTTGGAAGCCTGGCATATGAAGCAGAAGGCGAGTCGTTAAGGACCGAACGAAGTAAGCTTTGCCCACCTGCGTTAACATTCCTTTGCATGATAGCTTTGTAAACAAGGGGAATTAAGCCTTCCATTTTTAGAGAGAAAAGAATGAGAGAAAGATATGTTTTTAACTTTTCTTAGGGTTTGTGAGGATGTGGGGTGAGTAGGGTATGTTTATAGGACTAAAGTATGATGACGTGGCGTAATGTGATTGGGTAGCTAATGTTTTACGCTATACCAGGTGGCATGTCGATATAGACTTCAAAGAAACCCACACGCAGAATTAGAAAACGACGGTCGTATGTTTGCTGAAAGTAATTGCCAAACAAACACCCAAAGCATTTTGGTCACATCTTACCAAATCTCAGTATTAAATATTTATCCATTTGTTTCTTGCTTTCTTTAATGGTATTTTAATATTTATGTCGACATCATGGATGCCCATAGGTTTATATCCCTTATCAACAACTTAGACCAAGTCGAAAAACATTTTATTTTCGTAATATATGTTACAGAATGAGTAACTTAAATTAGTTTAATTATGGCATACTTTATATATTTTAANTTAAAACCATGCACATCTCTAGCTTTCCAAAGACATGCACACAATATGTTGACCAATTCTTGATCTTCACATAAGGGAACGACGATTGAATTCCGACGTTTTAGTAGCACTCCTTCGATGAGTTGCCGAAGGGGATGAGGAGGTCGAGAACCCATGATCCGACCGGATAAACTGAAAGTTGGAAGCTTGAAAACGACCAGAATCACCGGTTGGAAGCCTGGCATATGAAGCAGAAGGCGAGTCGTTAAGGACCGAACGAAGTAAGCTTTGCCCACCTGCGTTAACATTCCTTTGCATGATAGCTTTGTAAACAAGGGGAATTAAGCCTTCCATTTTTAGAGAGAAAAGAATGAGAGAAAGATATGTTTTTAACTTTTCTTAGGGTTTGTGAGGATGTGGGGTGAGTAGGGTATGTTTATAGGACTAAAGTATGATGACGTGGCGTAATGTGATTGGGTAGCTAATGTTTTACGCTATACCAGGTGGCATGTCGATATAGACTTCAAAGAAACCCACACGCAGAATTAGAAAACGACGGTCGTATGTTTGCTGAAAGTAATTGCCAAACAAACACCCAAAGCATTTTGGTCACATCTTACCAAATCTCAGTATTAAATATTTATCCATTTGTTTCTTGCTTTCTTTAATGGTATTTTAATATTTATGTCGACATCATGGATGCCCATAGGTTTATATCCCTTATCAACAACTTAGACCAAGTCGAAAAACATTTTATTTTCGTAATATATGTTACAGAATGAGTAACTTAAATTAGTTTAATTATGGCATACTTTATATATTTTAATAAGGCCGGTAATAATATGAAAATGGGCATAGAGGAGTCAAAACTAGCTCTAAGATCATTGTAACCTATAGAGAAAAGTTTCATACGAAACAACATTTATCTAAGGAACAAAACACAAGATCTCAACAATCCATCCTCTATCCATCCAACGGTTTAGATTAATTATTATTTTAAAATGAAAATAGTCTCAGGGGCATTTTAGTCATTACCTAAAAGTAATAATATGGTTACCTCTCTCCCCGTTTCACACACACACTCACCGTTTCACACACACACACACACACAAACGGTTACCTTTCTCCCCAATTTCATATCCCCAATTCCTCCACCCCTAAACCACCGCTAAACTGCCGTCTAACCACCACGAAATCATAAATCATTCCATTAAAATGGACCTATGACATGAAGTAGCTCTATCTAAAGGCGGTTCGTTGGATGAATCCGATCAAAATAAGCTTCCAAATGATGATTCTGGTATATTTTTGCCTTATTTTGTTATATTAGTCAGTAGTTTGAAGTATTGTAATCGATTAGATTATTTTGTGAATGATCGATTAGATTATTTTGTGAATGTATTAGCTTATTTTGTGACTGTATTAGCTTATTCTGTGATTGTTTAGTTTATTTTTGTGATTAAATGAGTGTTTGGATTAGCTTATTTCAGCCAGTAGATTAGCTTTTAGGATTAGGTTATTTTTTTGTGATGGAATGACTGTTTGGATTAGCTTATTTTTGTGATTGAATGAATGTTTGTATTTGCTTATTTTTGTGATGTAGTGAGTTGTTAAGTTTTACTTAAAATGAAATAAGCTTTATATTTTTGGCTTATTTTTGTGATGGTATAGCCATAATAAGATAAGCAAATGGTATTTGTCAGTAAGTCTACAAAGAATCCCTTGGGATTCACAATTAATCTCTTAGGATTCAAAACAGAACTTTGATTAGCTTTTTAGAATGAGTGTTTGGATTAGCTTTCAGGAATCAGTAGATTTCAGCCACTAGATTATCTTTTAGGATTATCTTATTTTTGTAATTGAATGACTTTTTTGAATTAGCTTATTTTTGTGATTGGATGAGTGTTTGTATTATCTTATTTTTGTGATGGAATGAGTTGTATGGCTGAGTGTTTAGATTAGCTTTTTTCAGTCATTATATTGGAGTTTTGTGATCTATTAACTTATTTAGTATTATTACGTTTGTATAACTAATGTTTTTTAGGTGTTGTTAAAGCTAGTTCTAGTGGTTTGCCGTTGGGAAGGAAGAGGTGGACTCCCCCGAATAGTCAGGCTAAACGTATAGTTATGAACCCGATGCCGTTGTCTCGATCAGTTTAATCCTAATGAGACGTTGGCGACTATTGTTAAGGTGAATGCGCCGGTTATTCAGGAGAAGGAGAAGGTTCCGGTTGATGTTGGTAAAGTTATTTCGGATGTTGTTTCTGATTTGGCAAATGAGAAGGTGCCGAGTGTTGTTCAGGAGAAGGAGAAGGTTCCTGTTGATGTTGGTAAAGATAAGGAAAAGGAAAAGGTGAAGGAGAAGGAGAAGGAGAAGGAGAAGGAGAAGGAGAAGGAGAAGGAGAAGGAGAAGGTTTTTATTGTTACCTATAAGTCAATGGGTAAGCGGTCGGGTGTTAGCACGAATAAGGCAAATGTAACACCCCCAAAATATCGCAGCGGAATGTAATATCATTGGGCTGCTACTTATTTGTACAACAGTCATAATCATAGAAAACAATTCTAAATTAGACGGTTTTAAAAGTTTATCATTTGATCAAAATAAAACATCATAGTTACAAGAGGTCCCAAATAGTTTTAGAAAACGTAATGTATTAACATAAAAGTTTTCAAGAGTTTATCGAATGATAACACAATGCAAGCCATCAAAACATCTCCGTGCGACTTCATGTTTCCTAAAAACCTTAAGGACCTGAGATAAAACATGCTAAAAAAGTCAATACAAAGGTTGAGTGAAAATTCACAGGTTTATAAATAATTAATGGACCACAAGATTTTAGAGTTAAAGTAATAATTGCAACGAATACAATTATGGGTAAATAGTAAGTATTGCACTAAGCTCACGAACTCAAACGTTAACTAATATCTCAGATTGATATTAACAAAATGCCCAAAAAAGGTAATTTGCCATATTACCTAAATGCTCAATATTATGTGTCTGTTTGATCCACAGTTATCAAGTGAGCGCTACTCACCCGGACAGGCTTGTCAAGCTCAATATGCATATTCATAATACTAGCGTTCTCAGTTTTTAATTAATGGTTTATGATGTCACCGACTTATTTATAGCAACAAAAGCACCTAGGAAATAATACTTTCTGGTAAGCATACAGTTAAAAGCACTTGTGTCTATTTACCGGGTCGTTTTGACCTTTTACCCAAAAAAAAGCACTTGTGTCCAAATTGTAAAATAGTATGTATCTCCCCTAATGAGTTTATAAACAGTTTAAAGAGTTAAAGTGGGGCTATGAACTCACCATAAGCAAAGTGAATATGAAGATGTAAATAGAGTGATGGTAAACCGAGATGTCCTGCGAGCAACCTAAAAATAGTACGTTGCGTCTTAGGATTTTCAAATAGTAGTTTGTAATGCAACAAGTATCATATCATTATTATACTAATTATGCCATTGTACATAGTGGTTATGAAGATTTATAAAGTAACCTGGACTAAAATTGACAGGTTAGGAAAGTGTTACGAGCCCTAAAATATATCTTATCCTAAGTTCGGGTTTATATTATATTTATAGTCCAAAAAAACCCTATTGTGTCGATATGTGGTTATGTTAGCATCAAAGAAATATAAAAAGGAAGTGATGGTCATTCTCACTATTAGAACTTTGTGTCGTATGTCATAAGTATGTAATAGTTAAGATATTGGGCATTGGACATGGTAATCTAATATGTTAAGAGTTATGTTAGTAAGCCTTTTATAATTCATGTAAACCAAGTCCAAGCCCAAGCCCATTAGAAAGCCTTTTAAGTCATTATGTTAATGAATTAAGTTACTATTTAAACACCTCAAAGGCTCATGGTGTGTGCTTGAGTGTGTATCGTGTGTGTTTTGCTATAAAAGTTCTCGCTTATTCATCTTTTTGTCTCCATATTCATACGCCATATACATCTATCAAGTCACCATCTTTACTTCATATTGCTATATTGTGTGATAAAGTTGTTAGATCTAAGGTCCTACAAGTGGTATCAAGAGCCAAACAATGATTTAGGAGTACTGGGAGTTTGCTTGTCTCGTGTTTTTTAAGCTTATTAATCGTATTCTTTCATAAAAAATTCTTAATTTTTTTGTTTTTTTTGGTTTTAACACTTTTTTTTTTAAATTACAAACTAGTGTTATAAACCTTTTCTAACAAGAAAGTTTCAATCTTTTTGAAAGATTTAAGCTTTAAAATTCGTACTTGTTCTTTTACTAAGTTTCGAGAATTTCAATATCTTCATAAAAATCATCAAGTTTGCAACTTTCTTCAAGTTTTGGTGTTTTTAAAACTAGAAGTACAAGAATCATAGATTACAAACTTGTTTTGGGTGAGCTTTAATCAAAATCAAAAATCTGCCAAACTTTCGAGAATTTTCAAAACCCCAAAGTTTCGAGAATTATTGAAATACCCTAAACTTTCGAAATCTTTTTTGGCAAACTTTTGAAAATTTTCTCCGGAGGACTTCTTCAGATTTGGTGGATTACTCGGGGTTTCCATTGCTTGTATAAGTGAGAAAACACTTTGACTCGTGGTATACTCTCTAAATTGTATAATTTAGAAAGTTTTGGTGATAATTTTTGAAAATTCTGAAAATTTTCGAAAATCTCTGAAAGTTTCGAAATTCTCACAAAGTTTCAAAAATTTTTGGTGAAAAGTTTTGAGAATTTTCCTGATTCAAAAGTTTCGAGAATCTTTTAGTGAAAAGTTTCGAGAATTTTCCTGATTCAAAAGTTTCTAGAATTTTTTGGTGAAAAGTTTCGAGAATTTTCCTGATTCAAAAGTTTCGAGAAATTTTTGGTGAAAAGTTTTGAGAATTTTCCTGATTCTAAAGTTTCGAGAATTTTCCTGATTCAAAAGTTTCGAGAATTTTCCAGATTCAAAAGTTTCTAGAATTTTATGGTGAAAACTTTCGAAAATTTTCCTGATTCAAAAGTTTCGAGAATTTTTTGGTGAAAAGTTTCGAGAATTTTCCTGATTCAAAAGTTTCGAGAATTTTTTTGGTGAAAAGTTTCGAGAATTTTCCTGATTCAAAAGTTTCGAGAATTTTTGGTGTCAAAAAGTTTCGAGAATTCTTCATTGACTAAGTTTCGATTTTTTTTTTCTGGATTGAAAGTTCTTAGACCAAGATTTCACTACGACAGAGGAACATAACCTTCACCAACCTCAACTCCTACTTTGTTGAAATGATCCAAGATCAACTTTATCAAACATACCTTCATCAATGTCTTTCCTCAACAAATTCTTTCCATCAATGGAAATGGACTCTATTGTTCAATTCTTTGCTCCATATCCCAAGACTGAGAAGACGATCACTGAGACTAAGCAAATATTGAATGAGACTGAGAAGTCGTTGACTGATAATGAACAAAACGTTGAAGAAAATGCACTACCAGATTACGTAAGATATCTTGACTTGAGATTTCCAATTACACTTGCTGAGCATATGAAGCGCCCCCCATTGACTATAAAGGCACAAAATGTTGAAGAATCATGTGAACCTAAGTCAGATGAATCTGAAAATGCAGAACCTTCCTATAACACCGACACATCAAAAGAGAAGTTGACTATGCAAGAGACACAAGCTGAGACTGTTGAACCAAAGTATGATCTCTTCGCACCAACTGATACGCAACTTCCAGAACCAATCTTTTCTCCATATTCTGAGAACGTGAAGCAGAAACAGTTGGAAGAGAAACTTTTTTACAAGGCTAGGTTTGATAAAGCAATGTTGAGACATAAGCAGGAAACACTTGAGGTTCTAGCAGAAATGTTTCCACTAGACGTTACATGGAATCAAGGTAAATTGGCAAATGAACAAGTTATTGGGAATTAACATGGATATGCTAAGAGTATACAGATGGGGAATAAGATGCAATATGTAGGGCATTATGTTGGAAATCAAATAGATCAGATTATGAATGAGAATGTGGTTAATCATAATGGGAATGATTGTTTTATGACTTCAATTCAGAAACCTACATCTGAAAATCACATTAATGATATTGGTAGAGATTTCAATGTCAATGCAATGACAAAGGTACAAAAGATCCAACACATGTTGATGCTAGCTAGTAAAGAAAAATCGGGAATACTGTTGACAGCTGAGGAATATGACTTCGTGGTTACAGCAAATGTTAATGAGCATTCAGCAGATCTCAATGGAAACTACATCTTTATGGCAAATCAGCAAGCAACAACATCAAGTAGTGATATTGATATTCCTCCTACTTATGACACAGAACCACGCCATGAGGTACCAAATTATGGTAATGATGATAATCTGTTTGCTCATAAGAAGCCACATTATGTGCCTCCTGAACCTAATTATGATACATATGTGGGGGAGCAATTTAATAACAATTTTAACTATGAAACTCCAGAGGTGGATTCTAATGGAGTTCAAGTTGCACAAAATGGTGCTAATGATGAGGAAACTCGTGCTCTCTTTGAATCATTATTGAATAATTGCAGCATTGAAATTGAGAAAGTGAAAAAGTTCAATCGCGATGTTAAGACCGCGAATGAGAAATTGACCGCTGAGCTTGAGAGATACAAGGAAAATGAAAAAGTTTTCAAATTGATTTAAAACGCGAGTCAGAATTTGAAAATGGTTATAAGAAGTTACTTGTTAAAGATAGGGAATTGCAAAACAAATTTGATAATCTTCAAATTAGTTCAACAAAAACCATCAATTCTTTAAAAGAGGAAATTTCTGAATTAACAAACCAACTTTCAAAACAAAAATCATCTTATACCAATCTTGAAAAAGAAAGGGATGAGTTGAAAAAGGACTTTTCAAAGAAAGAAGATAAACTTTTGGAAGAAATCATAGAGTCAGAACATATGATCCCAAAACTAGAAAATTTGTTGGTTAAAACGGGTCATTCGAGTCAAACTATTCATATGATTACTAATCAAACTGATCCGAATTACCATACAAAAAACAAAATGGCTCTAGGGAACGAAACTCATAGTAATCTCAAGAAAGCTTAGGAAGAACAGAATGTTTTGTATAATGGAAATGTGATATATACCAAACATGATCCTCCTATTGTTCGTGATTATGTGGAAACGATAGAACTTGCTAAAGAGAGTCAAACCACAATGAAACAAAAGAATCCAGACCAGAAATCCATTGATTATAACAAACTAAACAAACTTTTTGGAATTACTTTTGTTCCACAAAAACAAAAATATGAGTTTTCCAAAAACCGAGGCATCTCAAAACTAGTTTCTAAACCATTAGTTGCTTCCAAATCTCTTTAAAAAATAGAACATATGTCTTCAAACAACACTTTTAACACAAATGTGATTCTAGAAGATTTCTTGATGATCTTAAAACCAGAATTGAGCAACTTCAAACGCTTTTAGAATCTAAAATGAGACTGACGGAAAACAATTGGAATTCAACTGTTCAATTACAACTGAAAAAGATTTTTGAAAGTGATTTTGCTCCTCCAATCAACGCCATTAATGCTAGAGTAATTCATTTTGAACAAGCATTTTTGAAAGAAACAACTGACTTTGTCAAGGACCACTAATCCCTGGTAAAGAAAGCTAATGCAAATCTTGAAAACATCAAAGTTTTGTAAAATTTAAATGATTCTCTCCGTGAAGCAGTTATGTCTACCGATATTATGTCCATTATTTTGCAAACATATTCTGTTAAGGACGATGAAAGACTGCGAGCTGAGACCTCTAAAATTGTTTCAAATTATGAAAATGCTCTTGAAAAACTTGAAAAAGAAAATGTGTCATATTTTAAACAACTTGAACGAAAAACCGAGGAATGCAAGTATGATATGGAAAATTTAAATCTTATTGTTAACAATTTTTTTTACCAAAATATTAGTTAAGATATGATTAATATGTGATCAAAACGTCATGGACCCTGTGACACACTGCACTTAACCATCTAGCCACTCGGGTATCTCTCAAAAGGTACTTGTTTCATTCTCACAGGGAACCCTGCATAATCTATCGACCACTCATTATGAGCCATGTTGATATTGAAACAGGAGACACCGCTCCAGTCTACGACGACTAAATATGCACTTATCGAGTTTAGAGCCCCGAGATTCATCAAAAGATATCATAGGAACACATAATACTTCTACACTGGTGGTCCAATATTAAAGACACTAGATGTAAACTTTAGAGTCCTACGCAGATCTTAGCAATCTTCCAGAACATTTATGAGAGGATTCACAATTGCGATTCTCAGTGATTGAATGGAAACTCCTGCCAGGGTCAACCTCAAACAACCTTGACTGTAGGTCACTTCGGTAATCTCTTGTGGGTTACACTTAGTCTTCTCGGTGGTTCCAAGATGCTCTACAGTCGTGGGGTGATCCCCAGCGATTTACCAAATCGTTGTTCTACTTCGGTAGATCTTGTAAGCTCTCTCGAGGGCATCCGATTTGGGAACGGCCTTGGTAAGGGTTAGAAAGAGTTTTCACACTATTCTGGTAACGATCTCTAATACCGAACCTGTAAGTACCGGATGTTTATTACTAACCATTTTCATGCAGCTACCTTTAACTCATTATTATAATCACCATCACACTAGTTTCCACATGCTCATACATACATAGGGCTGGCATAACAGGTCACACGAACCTGTTAAGAGACGAACCTGTTAAGGTCAAACACGAACACGACCTGTTAACTAATCGTGTCATTTTTCTCAAACACGAACACGGCACGAAAATTAACAGGTGCACCTGTTAAGACCTGTTAAGGGACCTGTTAACAAAATCTGACTAATCTAATCCCAGGTTATAAATCCGACTATAAATCCGACTAATCTAATCTGACTAATCTAATCCGACTAATTAAACAACAAATCCACAACCATTCCTAATAGCCGAAATTCCAATCAGGTTATCAAGCTGTTGATTTGATTTGGTTTTGCCAAAATATCAATCATATCTACATGCGTAAATTAACTAGGCTTTCGAATTAAACTTACAACAAGCTAATAATTTGCAGATATACTCAACGAATAAGACAGATTCTTACTCAATTTACGAAACACGAACCTCAACTACAACAACTAAACAAAGAACAATAAAATCATAAACTAACTAAATGCACTATATATAAACATATAAAAATTAGGAACAATCCTTGGTGATCTTCACAGCTTGATAAAGCCCATCCTCACGGTACATACGACACCTATTTCCCGACACATGAATCGATTGCTGTGGATCACCGCGTCGCTTTGCTAAATAGACCGCGCGTCTCTGTGCTCGTTTGCGTGCGGCGTCCATCATGTCGTGGACCTTCTTTTCTTAACTGCCGTCATTCCGCTTGACCATGGCAGTTTGGATTTTTTTTTGAGTAGATCGATCTATTCTCGATCTGGGTTTAGATTTTTTGAGATGAGAGTGATGGTGTGTCGATGTTTGTGTTGAGAAGATGGGATTTGGTGGGAGGTGGGTTATGGTATAATTTTTGACCGGAGTGATTTTTTGTGTTTGCTCTCTTCTTTTGAGATCTGTGATTGTTGGTTAAATTGAGAGTGGATTTTGAGAGTGATGTGCTTCGATCTGTTTTTGATGGTGATTGATTGAAGATCATGGATCTGGTTTTTCATATTGTGTGTTTTTTGATGATTAGTGAGAGAGAAGTGATGGGGGCGGACACATGTGTAATTGTGTATATGTGGGTTAGGGTTAATGGGTACTTTATATATATAGTATAATATTAACAGGCCATAACAGGTCTTAACAGGTCAGACCTGTTAAGACACGAATATTAACGGTCTTAACAGGTCAGACCTGTTAAGACACGAAACCTGTTAAGGTCAAACACGAAACCTGTTAAGAATAGGTTGTGTCGTGTCGTGTTAACAGGTTTCGTGTCAAAATTGCCAGCCCTATACATACATCATGAAAGCAAAGAAAAGTTCTCATCAAAGATCAACGCAAAGAAAAGTTCAAAGAAAGATTCTACGTTATGTGAAAGAATCTACAAAGAAAAGTGACAAAGATCAGTTTGAAAGAACGGGAACAACAAATGTATGTATGTATCTCAAAGACTAAAGACGTATGAGCATGTTGGAAAGGCGTTTATCCACCAAAGACAAAGAAGTGACGAAAAGAAGATGACTACACCACAACACCAAAGAACAAAGAATGAAGAAAAGTCATTTATCAAAGATCACAAAGCATGAAGGAACAAAGACTAAAGACTATTCTACAACGACACACAAAGTTCAAAGACCAAGGAGACAAAAGACCTAATCATGTGGAGCATCATTCAAATGACCACCCCTTAGGGGGAGATTGTTAGCATCAAAGAAATATAAAAAGGATCAGAAGTGATGGTCATTCTCACTATTAGAACTTTGCGTCGTATGTCATAAGTATGTAATAGTTAAGATATTGGGCGTTGGACTTGGTAATCTAATATGTTAACGTAGCGTTTGGTATGGTGTAATCAAAGTGGGAATGGAAAAGGTTATTACGGTAGAATGAAAAAATCTTGTTTGTTTACACATTTACAATGTAATGATTCATTGCAAGGAATGACTCATTACACCATTTTCATTCCTTATAGGTCCTCCTTTTTTTTCATTACATCTTGTAATATAATTGAAATTACAAAAAAATCCCTCATTAACTAACCACATTAAATAAACATCCTATAATTAATGGCCATTTTAGTCTTTTTTTTATCGATTCCATTACGTCTATCTTACCCACCAAACATGATTAATAACATTAATGAATCATTACATTGCATCATTCATTCCATTACAACGTTTATTCCATTCAATTTGATATTTCATTTCTTCCTCAAAGGCTATGTGCGGGTTTTGAATAAAAATGGATATCCGTTAACAGAAATTCCGTTTCTCTTAAACCGTAAGGAGTTATATTTCAAATTTTATATTCCCGGAAGGGTATTTAATTTACTAATCAAATTTGTTGGTCTTATAGCTCTAAAAATTATATAACTTAAGTGAGATTACCATTTCACCCTAATATGTCATGTCTGATCGGGACAACACCTAACAGTCCCACCATTTTTGTGATAAGTTGAGTTTAGTAACTCTTTTTAATGCGGGGTTTTCGGCTACGTTCAAGTTAAATTGTTATTTACATTTCATAAATACTGGAACAAGTCTCAGAAATGAGTATACCTATGAGCTTTTTACGTTTAGAATCTCGTGTGCGTTTTCCGACAAGTTTTACCGTTTATTTTCTAGTAAATTCATCGGGTATCATCTCACGACCAACCAGCCGGAAAATCGAAGCTAAGAGATAGATCTACTGGCCTATATTTTTACCTAAGTCTCTAAGTGTACTTATTTGTGCAAAAAATTACGAGAACAGTCCCTGGTCTGAAAGATCTTTGCAAATCTAGTCCCAATCATAGTTTTTTGTAATTTAGGCTATGTATAATACATAAATTAATATAACAAGTATATGAAACATAAAAAGTACATAAAATGAGATGTACATCAGCAGGTAAATAGAAAATATGTAGTGGTTTCTTACACAAATGGAATGAAACACAAGTGAAATCAAGAAGTAGGAGAAGTAAATTTGTAATCACCAATCAACTAGCTTCCAAATTTTTGACACCAAAGATCTATGGACACTAGATCAAGACATCAAAGATATTTGAAAAATCTTCTTTAAATCATTTTATAACTTCATAAATAAAGCACTTGGATAGGAGATTTTTGCACTAGTATCAACTATGGAGTATAAGCTTTCATTTTCTTTGTAGATTTTTGGTATGATTTCAAGTGATGGAGGGTGTTTTGGGGTTGATTATACACGACATAAGGAGGAGAGTAAGAAACAAGAGTGGTTTTGAGATCTAGTTTAAGAGTAGTTTGCATGTGTGTTTTAGTTGTTTTTATAAACCATGGGATTTTATGGTAAAAGAAAAGACAAGTGTCTTTGGGTGGACACCAAAATCAGCCACCTCTCTTATGAGGTGGTATATTTGTTTAACTTTTGGTAATTTTTGTTTAAGGGGTACCATTTAGTGTATAGTTTGATCCCAGTAATTGCAAACATGAAGTTTTTAAGACATGTTGTTAGGTCACCATATTGTAAACACAAGTATTGGTTTGATAGAAATAAGATGAGAAACAGAGTTTGGTTGATTAGATCAAATGAGAAGAATAAAAGTGCAAGAGTTTCTTTAGTGTATTGAAATAACCAACAAGTTAAATGAATACATAAGAGTCCTATTTATAGGTGAGGAGTAGAGCAACACTCCTCTCCTCCCTTTCTTCTTCTAAACGTGGGCTTTAGGCCCATTGGACTATTCTTGGACTCTAAATGATTACATGATTAACTTAAGTAAACTAGCAACCTATTACATATTCTGAAATAACCGAGACTTGATTAAACGTTGATAAACTTAGGTCCTAACAATCTCCCCCTGAGGATCGGTTATGAAGGAGTGATATTCATCACGGTCATTTGAGGTTGCTTGACGTCATTGTCTTTCGACTTTAGTTGTAAACTTTCACAGCTTAAGACGTCTTCAAAAATGATTAGTAGAAATGATTCATCGTTCTTTGTTCTTTATCTTTGAAGATGTGATAGTGATCAACTGATGTGGTAATCTGCCATTCATCACTCTCTTAGATTCCAGTGGATCTGCATCATTCCTACATGCTCATACATCTTTGACGTTTGAAACTTTCATCCGTGAGGAGCTCTCCTTTCATGCTTGAAGATTCTTTGTGTTGACGTAGAATTCTTCTTTATACGGTGCATTGCTTTTAGATCGTTTGTCTTTATCACTTTGTAGATTCTTTTGGCATGGAATCTATCTTTGACTTTTGTGTTGCTTCGATCTTTCATGAGAGCTTTCATAGTTGTTGAGATGTAAGTATGAGCATGTGGAAGCTGGTGTTCAGGATGGTGGTTGTAACTGCATTCAAACAGTTAGCAATAATACATCCGGTACTTACAGGTTAGGAATTAGAATTTGTCGACAGCATAGTGTGAAGACTCCTTCTAATCCTTACCAAGGCCGTTCCTAATCGGATACCCCCTAGAGGGCTTACACAGACATACATAAGTACACCCACGATTAGGTGAGTCGCTGGAGATCACCCCACGACTGTAGACCGTTTGAAACCATCGAACACACTAAGCGTAATCCACAAGGGATCACCAAAGTGACCTGCTGTCAGGGCTGTTTGATGTTGACCCTGGCAGGATTTCCGTTCAATCATTCAAGAAGTACATAAGTAAATCCCTCACAAACGTTCAAGGCAGATTTCTAAGATCTGCAAAGGACTCGATAATTTACACTTAGTGTCCAATGATGCAAGACACTTAGTGTGGAAGTATTGTGTATTCCTAAGAGATCTTTTATGTTATCTCGTGGCTCTAGACTCGATAAGTGCATATTTGGTTTCCTGTGCGGAGGCATGGAGCAGAGGGCCTCCTGTTTCAATATTAACCATCTCTAATAGACGATCGATAGATTACACTGGTTCCCAGTGAGAATGAAACAAACATCTTTTGAGAGATGCCTGAGTTGCTAAGAAGGTTTAGGTGCATTGCATCACTGGGTCCATGACGTCTTTTATCTTCAATACCGGTGTCGCCTTAGCAACGACCAGTAGCATATGAATTGAACCCGGTGTCCGCCCTAAGGTTGATAAAATGGAGGGCTATTTCTTTCGCCCTTTTCTTTCATTTCTTTTTAATTCTTCAAACCCTTCTTTCTCCTTTCATTCTTTTCTCCTTTTTACATATCATACCTAAGGACTTCTATTTTCTAGCTATTGGTGATGTCCTTGGGTAGATCCCTCCGGTTTAGGCGGATCATAGGACGGTTTTTCCTATCCTTAGTCACCTTGTAACTCCATACCTATATTATTGATGTCTTTGAACCAAATCATTGAAAATCTCTCAAAGTGTGTAAGTGTATAAAACTTTTTGTTGACACTTTGAGGTTTTGGATTTCTTATGAAGGACTCCCCCTCCACATATGCTCATGAATGTTTTTCAGAAATTTGCATATGCGGGAAGAGTTGGCACTTTTAAATTGATACACTCTTAATAGACATGTACCCGAGGGACACGTTTACGTTGCTTAGTTAGAGGGATACATTATCAGTTTTTAGGTGATAACTAGCCCTAATAACTAACTTGATGTTGTTAACATTCCTAAAATGAAGTTAGACCCGTCAAAGTAAACATCTAGAAAGAGTTTCTCGAAACGGTACTTTCTACTCGGACAAATCCTTTCGAATACTAACATTTATTGTTTCATCAATTCGTGGGTCAATTCTTAGTCGAGCTCGCACAAGATAAGACTTTTGACATCATATTTTAATCACTTTCTTCTTCTCTCCCTCAAAAATAGCATATCAAATGTTGTTTTTGTAAATGATTTTGATTAAAATATGCCTTTTTGAGTCTTATGGGGAGAAATCAACAAGACTTGAAGATTTAAGAATGATGTTTGAAGTCAAGTACTCCCCCTCAACAAGTGATTACTTATTGAGGTGTAATACTTGTCTTTTGAGCAGAATTGAGAAAATACTGAAAGGTTTGATTAATTCTACTCAAAAGTAAGAAGCTTTCGCTCCTTGTATTAGGATTGTAGCACTGAAGCGTACCACAGGGTCCTTTCAATACAAAGTGCGGGTTGTACACTGTTATGTGTGCACAAGCCGTAGTAATTACAAATCAAACAATATTTTTAAGATATTGAAAATTTTGGTACCAGTAGAATGGGAGCTTAGGATCATCATATGGCTATGCATCAAAGACTGTGAACTGTGGATCAGGTCGTCTGAATGTCAAGACCGGAAATGTAGGTCGAACACCGATGTAGCTTTCCAACCTTCTGATCTGCTGACGATGATATAACCTCTCTTCAATAGTATGGACAAAGTTGCGAATCATTCTGCGTCCATTTGCTTTCCACCTAGTTTCACGACCCTCTTTCAACCTTTTCTTCTCATCCTCCAACCTTTCAGCCAACCCAACACGAACTCTTCGAAGTGTCACATCACAAAACTTAGGAATTTCGTCGAACCTCATGAAACGAAGCTGATGCTTGTTGTTGAGGTAGGTGATTCCAAAGGACGGTTGTTGCACAAGAGTGTATTGTGACAACCCTTGAAGTTCAGGAAATTCGAGTTGTGGTTCGGTGAGGTTGATGGTGTTCTGATAACTTTCCACGCCTAGCTGAAGATCTTCCACTCTTTCTTGAACTATTACCCATATGATGTAGAGCAGGAGAGACGCGATGAAGTTGTATTGTGTTTCTTTTTCAAAGTTGAGCATCTTTCCTTGAACCTTTAGCAAATACATGTCTTCGATGTCATTCAGGTTCAGGTCTGGGAAATCTGCTTCACAAAACGTGTACCGCTTCTCATCCAGTCTCTTGACGATGATTTCTTTCATGAAAGTGTAGCTGAATCTTCTATCTTCCACGATCTCCATGATTGCAACGATGCGAAGTGGTTGCTTCACATTTTCACTTGACTTGAGGTGTAGTCTGTGGGTATAGCCGAGCTTTCGTTTCTCAAGCCAATGTTGAATACCGAGAAGAGCGTCCCTATTGTATGTGACAACTGATTTGCAGTAGATTGGTGCAGACTCTTCAATGTCAGGTAATTCGTATTTGGCTGCTGGAATTGAAAGCGTCAGTGAATAAGCATATCGTTCCTTTGAAGTTTCGTGTGCGTGTTGAAGATATCTGAAGTCGTTGTTGAAGAAGTGTCGGTATGGGATCTTAGGTCTTTCAGGAAAGCCTAGTAGAGGCAATGGTTTTGTCCAATCTGTGAAGTAAGGAGTTTTCTTTTCTGTGTCGACGTTTGATTCAGGGTTGAGCCAGTCGAACGTGCCAGATAATGCGCAGGCAATGTTCTCCATGTGGTATTGTAGTTCAACTTTATTCCCTGACCTTTTCTTCAGAAAGTCCATAGCTTCACGATTGATCCTTTTCAGTTCTGCTTTAGACAACCTTTCAACTTGAAGACCCGACATAATACTCTGAGTCATCTGCAAAGTATTTCCAGGCATTGGTTCTTCGGTCTCAAGTGGTGGTTGTGCTTTGACCATCTCGATCAACCAGTCAGATTTGGGAGCTTCGTCCACATCTAGCCATGAGAAATGAGTAGTCTTTTGTTTCTTCTTCTTTGACTTTGAAGACTGCTTCTTCTCTTTTGTCTTTGTTGTAGATGATGGACCAGCTTGAAATTCAGGAATTTCTGATTTGGGAATTGGAGATTCGGATTCTTCCTGAGTGTCAGCTGGTTGAAGCATAAACGGTTCCTCTGATTGAGTTGGACCGGAGCCAGATGCAGGTGCATGTTGTTTGGAAGGTGGTGCCTTGGAAGTCTTTGGTGGCTGATGAGAAGACGATGGTCCTTTTGATGTCTTTGACTTCTTGCTTTTAGGATCAGAGTCAGGATCATCATCTTTCCTTGTTCGTTTGTGTTTGCCAGCTGCTTCCTTGCAAGATTCTTTCGAGGCAATTGTTTGAAGAGCCTCGAACATTGTTGATTCTTCAGGAGTCTTGTCCTCCTTATTTCTGAGCTTGGCAGCTAACAAGGCTTGTAGTTGTTCAGTTGAGAGTTCATTTGGTGATGGATGAGCCCTGTTGGTGCGAAGGTAGAAAGCAGTTGACTCAAGCATCCGTTCGATGCTGAGCTTGATCTTGGTGTTCAACTTTGTACGAACCGGCTCTATAAGTTCAGACACAGCTGGTTTAGCAATTGCAGCAAGATTATCGTTAAGATATTCAGTGGTGTATTTCTTGATCATCCCACTCATGTCGGCTTGCAGTAGCTTGTCGACAAGTGCATTTGCTTCCTGGAGATCTTTGACTTGCGAAGTCAAAGTTTTGACCTATTTAGAGAGCATTTGAACTTGGTCATTGAGGTCTCCAGCTTGATTTTGTGTCTCCTTCTTCTTCTTCCTTGCCAAATCAACAGCTTTCTTGATCCGTTGTGATGCTGTTAGTGATGATTTGTGTCCCTTCTGCTTCTTGATTGATTTGCTTTTGGATGTTTTCTTTGTTGGTGGTGGTGATGAGTGATGTGATGATGATGATGAAGATGATTCATGCTCAGGTTCTGATGGAGGAGGTGAAGGATCCCTTGGAGGTGTTTCGGTTGGAATCGGGGGATTCTGTGAAGATGAATGTGGAGGAGTGTTGATGAGTTGATCAGTGTCAAAGAATTCTTTGTCTTGATCAAGACCTCGTAGCAATCTTTCCGTTTCCTCTTTTGCCTTCCTTTTTATTTCCTCTTCTCTCTGAACTTTAGCAATGAATTCCGGTGTGATGTACTCAGTCTGCTCAGCATCTTCCTCAGTAGCTTCCTCCATGATGATGTTTCCTTCTTGATCACGTTGTTCGGTTTCAGTCTTTGAGGAAGGAGGAACTACAGTGCTACTTGAGCCAGCCTCATGTCCTTGAAGATTAAGCGGTGTTTGATGAGGTTGTGGATGTTGGAGACTTAGAAGTGCAGCTGCTCTGAATTCTTTCTCTTGCTGCTTCTTTATAGCCCTGGCGTCGACAACGATGCTCTTGAGTTTTCGTTTGTCGACCAGTGGCACTGCAGGTGGTTCATCTTCTTCTTCTTCATCACGAATAGCACCACTCGGTTCATTGATGGTGATACCCGTATCTTTCCTCTGTTCTTGTTTGGCAGTTTCCTTGCTTATCTGTTTTGTGAGTTCAAGTCCTGGAAACTCCTCTTCTTCATCCTCTTTGTCATCCTGAGCCTTTGACCTTCTCTAATAGTCTTCCTCGTCATCTGACTCAGAGCCGAATTCAGATTCAGTTTCTGTTTCAGATGATGAAGCTGACGGTTCATCTTGGGGAATCTGATTTGGTGCAGCTTTCCTTCTTGGTCTGGTGGGTGGTTTTTGTGCAGTCTTAGATTGTTGGGAAGTTGTGGTACTGCTAGTACTTCTAGACTTGCCACCTCTCCTGCTTCGGGTTTGAACAATGGAAGCTGGTTCTTCCTCTTTCTCACTGTGACCAACTTGCCCAGCTTGGAATGCCTTGTCATAGATTTTGTAGTTTTGAGTCTTTCTGATTTCTTCATCCAGAAAGTGGTCTGGGATTCTCATTCCTTTCGTCCTTGGAACAAACCTGATGGATTTGACGAAGGAGATCCTGAAATCTTTGTTGAATATGTCTTTCGGTTCAGTTCTGTCATGCATCCTCTTGATATAGTCAGGGGTTTTCTCATATAAGTGTTTGATAAGCATCTTTGTGAACCTAACGAACGGAATCACGGTCCTGTCACGCTCAGTCTGAATGTGATTGATCATGTCGCTCATTATGGCTGCGGCGAAGTCAATTGGTTTCATGCTCATCATTCCCCAAAACACTTGCATGTGCTCCAATCGTGGATGCTCATGACCACTCTTTCTTCCAGAAATAGATCTGACAATCAACATGTAGAAAGTTCTCCATGGTTGTGGCAGATACTTGACGTTGAATTTTGAAAGTCTGGTGAGTGATTGATTATCAGGAAAATCGTATCCTAGATCAATGAAATAATCTAGGATTTCAAGTTCGGTCAGCATAGGATGAAATTCTTTGGGTGTCGGTAACATGAGAAACAGTACGAAGAACATCAAGGTCTACAGTGTATTCTTGACGATCCAGCTTGACAGTGAATGATTTGTCGTCCAAATTAGCATGAGCTGTATACCAGAATTGATGAATGTAGAAGATTGGTACTGATGTTGACTTGGTAAGCATTGGTTTGCGGGGATGAGCCAGTAGTATGTCTTTGACAATCTTGCATGAATCTTCTGGAATACTGAGTTTGTTGAAGTCAATTCGAGCATTGTTTTGGTCAATGACGACGTTGTAGTCTGCTGGGACAATTTCACCAAGTGTGATAAGTGGTAGAGCTTGTTCTGGGACAGATTCGTTGTGTTGAGCCATTGTGTTATGAAAGTGTCATGTCATGAAATCAAACATCCAGATTTGTTAGTCATTAGTCCGAGTCCATGTTTGATATTCAAAGACGTACAAGATATATGATGCATTTATGGTCCAGTTAATTAATATGTGATTAGTGACGGTATTATCAATTAACATGTATCTTAGAAGACTTAGCAATTAATCATTTAAAGCACAAACGTCTAATGGTAACATGTCCAATAATACAACACACTCACAAGTTAATAAACCTTATTACATTACACACATTCATGAGGATTCATTCAATATACATGTTTTCGAAAAGTTACATTCATTTGAATTCTCAAAAATTATGTTAAACATGATCTCGAAAATATTACAAACAATGTTCTCTAAAACTATCACTAATGAAGATCTCGAAAACTTTTGTGCAAGAAAGATCTCGATAATTTCCATAAGAAAGATCTCGAAAAGTTTAATGACCAAAAGTTCTCGATAATTCTTTAGCCAAGTTTCTCGATAACATGGTTTGTGAAGTTCTCGAAACTTTTTGAAAAGATCTCGATAATTAAGGATTTCGAAAAACCTTAAGATCTCGATAATTTTATTGAGAGATTTATAAAATTTTCAAAATTTTCTCGATAACAACAGTTAAGGAAAGATTTTGAAAATTTTCGAAAGATCTCGATAAAGTTATTGAGAAAAGATCTCGAAAGTTTTTCTCGAAAAATTATTATACAAGAATTTTTGAATTCTTTGTAGACATACGTTTTCAGTGAAATTGTTGAATCCTTGAATGAGACCTGGTGATTAGAGCATGATAACAACAGTTAGAAACTCATTGAGGCCATCACAAAAGATCTCGAAAACTTTCTAGAACCCTAAGTTATCTAGATCTTATTTAACAAACAATCATGGTGTAAAATCAATGAAACACATCAATTAACACGTATAGGAACACGTTATAACAGTTTAATTAGACTCAAGAACATCACAATGAAACAAACCTAATTCGAACATAAACCCTAATTATCTAAAACTTGCGTACGATATGTTTGGAACAATTAAGTAGCACAAGCATGTTGCAAACACACAAACAAACATATCCCAACATGAACATTCAAGAAAACAACACCCAAACCCAAAAACACAATTCATACGAAAACCCTAGTTTTCGAAATCTATTCAACCGTGTTATTTGTTATGATTAAGTGTTAGGGATATGATTAGTGTATGTTAAAGAACAAAAGCCCTATGATTTCTTAACCAAAAACACATTAACCACGTACGAATTAAGATATCGAAACCCAAGATCTATAAATCAAAATTGCGTGAAATCTAGCCATCAAAAACTTAATTGGTTAAAAACCATTAGTTAAAATAGGCCAAAGATCATTGAGAAACTACGGTTTGAAGATTTATAGCTTGGATTTGTGAANGAGTACGAAGAACATCAAGGTCTACAGTGTATTCTTGACGATCCAGCTTGACAGTGAATGATTTGTTGTCTAAATTAGCATGAGCTGTATACCAGAACTGATGAAGGTAGAAGATTGGTACTGATGTTGACTTGGTAAGCATTTATTTGCAGGGATGAGCCAGTAGTATGTCTTTGAAAATCTTGCATGAATCTTCTGGAATACTGAGTTTGTTGAAGTCAATGCGAGCATTGTTTTGGTCAATGACGATGTTGTAGTCTGCTGGGACAATTTCACCAAATGTGATAAGTGGTAGAGCTTGTTCTGGGACAGATTCATTGTGTTGAGCCATTGTGTTCTGAAAGTGTCATGTCATGAAATCAAACATCCAGATTTGTTAGTCATTAGTCCGAGTCCTTGTTTGATATTCAAAGACGTACAAGATATATGATGCATTTATGGTCCAGTTAATTAATATGTGATTAGTGACGGTATTATCAATTAACATGTATCTTAGAAGACTTAGCAATTAATCATTTAAAGCACAAACATCTAATGGTAACATGTCCAATAATACAACACACTCACAAGTTAATAAACCTTATTACATTACACACATTCATGAGGATTCATTCAATATACATGTTTTCGAAAAGTTACATTCATTTGAATTCTCAAAAATTATGTTAAACATGATCTCGAAAATATTACAAACAATGTTCTCTAAAACTATCGCTAATGAAGATCTCGAAAACTTTTGTGCAAGAAAGATCTCGATAATTTCCATAAGAAAGATCTCGAAAAGTTTAATGACCAAAAGTTCTTGATAATTCTTTAGCCAAGTTTCTCGATAACATGGTCTGTGAAGTTCTCGAAACTTTTTGAAAAGATCTCGATAATTAAGGATTTCGAAAAACCTTAAGATCTCGATAATTTTATTGAGAGATTTATAAAATTTTCAAAAATTTCTCGATAACAACAGCTAAGGAAAAATTTTGAAAATTTTCGAAAGATCTCGATAAATTTATTGAGAAAAGATCTCGAAAGTTTTTCTCGAAAAATTATTATACAAGAATTTTTGAATTCTTTGTAGACATACGTTTTCAGTGAAATTGTTGAATCCTTGAATGAGACCTGGTGATTAGAGCATGCTAACAACAGTTAGAAACTCATTGAGGCCATCACAAAAGATCTCGAAAACTTTCTAGAACCCTAAGTTATCTAGATCTTATTTAACAAACAATCATGGTGTAAAATCAATGAAACACATCAATTAACACGTATAGGAACACGTTATAATAGTTTAATTAGACTCAAGAACATCACAATGAAAAAAACCCAATTCGAACATAAACCCTAATTATCTAAAACTTGCGTACGATATGTTTGGAACAATTAAGTAGCACAAGCATGTTGCAAAAACACAAACAACCATATCCCAACATGAACATTCAAGAAAACAACACCCAAACCCAAAAACACAATTCATACGAAAACCCTAGTTTTCGAAATCTATTCAACCGTGTTATTTGTTATGATTAAGTGTTAGGGATATGATTAGTGTATGTTAAAGTACAAAAGCCCTATGATTTCTTAACCAAAAACACATTAACCACGTACGAATTAAGATATCGAAACCCTAGATCTATAAATCAAAATTGCGTGAAATCTAGCCATCAAAACTTAATAGGTTAAAAACCATTAGTTAAAATAGGCCAAAGATCATTGAGAAACTTACGGTTTGAAGATTTATAGCTTGGATTTGTGAAATGGATCTAGGCCGTGTGATGTGTAAAGGGTGTTTTTGTTTTTGAATTTTGGTATAATGAAAAATGGGGGGGGGGGTGTTTGTTTTGGTTATGTTATGGAAACATTTTGAGATTTTGGCAACTTTAGTCCCTGGACTACATAATAACCATTTAACAAGTCCTAAAGCATTAATATTTACCGGTTTGAGATAACGACTGTTAATGGTAACGACATACTAGGGTAAAAGGAAATAAGAAGAGTGAAAAAAATGATACGAGAGATAACCTGTGACGTTCCACCATTATTACAAGATAACATCATAACTTTTAGAAATATGCAAGTACACATGTTTGAACAAGATTTTTGAATTTTAAAGAACATTTTCTCCCCCTCAACACTTGGTATGAAAATTTTGAAATTTTTGATAAACCGAAGTGTTGAAGAAGATTGTGTACATGCATTTGAAAAACATAAAGAACAAACAAAGTAAAAAAATGTGAAATCTTTTTGGATTTTGAAGATTTTTTGATTTTGTATTTTTGTTTTTGTTAAATCTTTACAAAGATAATTTTGGTATTTGACTCAGTTAATTATTTTCAAGAAAAGATTTTAGATCATCTGGAGTCAAACACTGCATACCAATCCGGTGAACTAGCTCAGTAAACCTTCCCAGTGGTAATGGTTTTGTGAACAAGTCTGCCAGTTGGCATTCAGTACCCACAAAATATAACTGAATTGTACCCTTTTCAACATGCTTCTTGATGAAATGATAACAGAGATCAATGTGCTTAGACTTTGAATGCAGAACCGTGTTGCACGAGATTGCTATCGCACTTTTCGAGTCACAGTACATCAAAATCTTGTTGAACAAGTAACCGTAGTACATTAGCTGTGTACGCATCCAAATGACTTGTGCACAACAGGCAGACATGGCTACATATTCAGCTTCTGTTGACGATAGTGATGTGCCATCCTACTTCTTTGATTGCCAAGACACGAGTTTATCTCCAAGAAACTGCAAACCACCAGAAGTACTTTTGCGTGTATCCATACACCCTGCATGATCAGCGTCTGAAAAAGCTATTAGTTCAAAACCGGAATCCTTCGGATACCAGATCCCCAAGTGAATGGTTCCCTTTACGTATCGAAGGATTCTCTTAGCTTCATTGAGGTGACGTTCAGTTGGACCGGACTGATAGTGAGAGCACATAAATACATCAAATACAATATCCGGTCTACTAGCGGTAAGGTACATCAGTGACCCAATGATACTTCGGTATTTTGTGGGGTCAACTGGTTTCCCATTTGGATCCGCATCTAACTTAGTTGTGTTGGCCATAGGGGTATTGTAAGTATCACAACTGGTCATGCCATGTTTCTTAATTATCTCAAGAGCGTATTTGGACTGATTTCGGAAAATACCACAGGGAGACTGATGAACTTGTAATCCCAAAAAGAACGTAAGTTCACCCATCATTGACATTTCAAAATTTTGTTTCATTAATCTTGGAAAAGCATTTGAGTAATTTTTGTTTGTAGAACCAAAAATAATGTCGTCGACATATATTTGCACAATTAAAACATCTTCCCTGTGTTTTTGAATAAACAAAGTTGGATCTAGTAAACCTTTAGTGAAAGAGTTAGCAAGCAAGAAAGCAGTAAGTTTATCATACCACGCCCTGGGGGCTTGTTTGAGACCATAAAGATCCTTCTTAAGTCTGTAGACATGATTCGGGTGCTCTGGGTCGACAAATCCCTCTGGCTGACTAACATATACCTCCTCACGCAGTTGACCGTTCAGAAATGCCATTTTCACATCCATTTAATAAACGACCATATTCTTGTGAGCAGCGTATGCTAAAAATATTCGAACAGCTTCAAGTCTAGCCACTGGTGCGAAAGATTCCTCAAAGTCAATTCCTTCCTCCTGAGTATATCCTTTAGCTACCAAGCGTGATTTATTACGAATAACGTTGCCTTCAGCATCCAACTTGTTTTTCCAAATCCATTTTAGCCCAATGACATAAAATCCATCCGGTCGCTCAACTAATTCCCAAACTTCACGACGTTTAAATTGGTTGAGTTCCTCTTGCATTGACTTAATCCAATTTTCGAGAGTAAGAGCATGCTTGATGTTTCTGGGTTCTTCATGACAAACGGTTAGAGCATAGACACAATGTTCATCATCGGAGTGAAGTTTCTGTCTTGTCATAACTGGAGCTGTTGGATGACCAATAATGTTAACGATTGGATGGTCACGAGTCCAATGATGTGTTGAAGGGTGAGGGTTATGAAACTGCTGCATATTAGTTGGTTCCAAGTTGCGTGTTGACGACTCAGCAATATCAGAAAGGTTCGGAGTCGGTGCAAAAGGATTGAAGAACGCATTTGGATCATAATTTGCAGGTTCGGGTACTTGTTGTTGGTTCAGATCTTCAGTTGGGTTGTCGGTGTTGGAAGCGGTTTGTTCTTCTATTGTTGGTGATTCAGTCGGGGGTGCATCGGGTGTTACTATTGTAGTTGTAGTAACCGTTGTATCAGGTACTTGAATATTATCAGGTTGAGCAGCGGAACTAGTGGATACATCTGGTGCACGTGTCTCAAATGAATCATCGAACAAAGGAGAAAACAATGTTTCCAATTCTCGACGAGTTAGTGACAACGGTTCAGCTGAAGAATCTGGAAAGTTTAGACGGTTGGTTGCGGGTCCTAAGCTGTTTTGCTCAGAAGCCATTTCTGTGAGCTCATCGAAATTAGCATGAATAGTCTCCTGAATCTCTCTAGTACGACGGTTGTAGATTCTAAAACCTTTTGAGTTTTCACAATATCCAATGAAGATACCGACGTCAGCCTTTGCTTTAAGCTTTCCAAGATCATCACGATCATTATTCGGATAACATAAAGAACCAAATACATGAAAGTGTTGTATGTTAGGCTTTCGTTTTTGAACAATTTCATACGGTGTGACTTTATGACGTTTATTGATCATACAACGATTTTGGGTGTAACATGCGGTTGAGACGGCTCTGCCCAAAGATAATCTGGTAATTGAGCATTAATGAGCATCGTTCGTGCGGCTTCCACTAACGTTCTGTTGCGTCTTTCGACCACTCCATTCTGTTCGGGAGTCCGTGCAATCAAGGTTTGATGTTCAATTCCTACTTTCTCAAAATAGTCACGAAGAGTTTGATTCTTGAATTCAGTTCCATTATCCGTTCTAACGATTCTGACAGTGTTGCGGAGTTGAACCTGAATTTTCGTGAGAAAGGTGATAATCATGGATGGAGCTTGATCTTTGCTTCGAAGAAAGTAGACCCAAGTCCATTTGGAGAAGTCATCAACAATCACAAGAATATACCGTTTCCCATTAATCGTTTGTACTCGCATTGGGCCACATAAATCCATATGAAGAAGTTGAAGAACATGATCAGTACTAGGTGCTGGTTTGGAGTTGAGATGTGCACGTTTGCTCTTTCCTTGTTCACGCGGGACATAAGTGATCTTTTGCATATCTGAACCTTGGAAGACCGTCTACTAGTTTATGGCGAGCAAGATCAGTCATAGTTCTGAAGTTGAGATGAGACATGCGTTGGTGCCATAACCAGGATTTTGACGATTCTGCTTTTGAAAGTAGATATATGGGAGAGGAAGCGGTCATGTCGGACATTGGAATTGTATAAAGACTGTTTCCACGTGTGCCTTACATAAGATCATTTCCTTGTAAATCACGAACAAAGCATGTTTTCTCCCTAAATGCAACTTCCAGATCACCATCACAAAATTGACCGACTGAGAATAGATTGTGACCAAGGCCTTCGACATAATACACACGACTAATTTTGATATTCCCACTGATATAGTCCCCATAACCCATAATTGCAGCGAAATGATCATTCCCGAATCTGACAGTTCCAATAAACTTTGAGACAAAGTTTCTTAACAGTTTGAGATTCCCTGTCATGTGTCGGGAGCATCCGCTATCAACAATCCAAAGAACAATTTGCACCACCTGCATCACATGAAAGAGACGACGATGGTACAATGGTAAGGGTGGAACCCAAAGAAGTTGTGGGTTCCGTTGGGTTAGAAGCACACATGTTAATAATTTTAGGAATCCATTTTAAGTTATGTGTCCTTTGTAACCAACGTTGCCAATTCCAACTAGATTTAGCCTTCTTTTTATCAAATTCAGTAAAGGATGGCATGTTCCTAGAGGTATTTTTCGCAACTACTGGGTTGACTACATCATTCTTAGAAACTATACATGCCATAAGTCCTAGCACAGATTTTGAAGCATTAGTGGGCCTAGATTTTCTGCCTGATGTACGTTTCTTAAAATGAGATAAAAGAGAATGTGCAACACATTTAGAATGATCACCAGATAACATACTATTATGACAAAACATACATGTAGCATTAACATTCAAAGCATTTAAAGGTTCATCATTCGTTACACAAAGATTAGGATTACAATTTGCCAAATCAGAATCTAAATCTAGTGCAGGATGAGTTTTATTCAAAGTCCTAGGGTGTTCTTCTACTTCAGAGGCTTTTAGTGTCTCTCTTCAACGTTGCAAAATCCTATTCTTCCTTTTCATACATTTACGCTTGGTTCTGCTAACGCTAGGAGTGGCAAATATTCCTGTAGAAGTGGAAGGATCCAAGTTAGACTTCTTAGTGTGTTGTGCTACATTTGTTATGTCTAATGAGTACATCCCTGGTGCAACTACTTTAGTGTTGAATGATTTTCCTTTTTCAAGCTCACGTATTTTCTCTTTCAACTCAATGATAATGTGCATTTTATCTTGAATTTCACTGTCGAGCTTTCTGTTTGAATAGAGATAGTTATCTCGACTCTTTTGCCAATAGTCTGTAACTTCTTGCAATTCTGCAATTTCCTTTTCATATTTTGAAATTTGACTTTTTAATTCCTCATTTTCTTTTTGAAAAGATGTGGAAGTTTTAACACTTTGCAATTATAGTTCGAAATCAAGACTTTGGTTTTGACACCATTCAAGCTTTTTGTTGAGTTGGAAAATCTCATTAGAAAGTTTGTTTTGCACATCATCATTGTGTTTTCGGAGATTAACGTTTTCATCTTTTAATGTCTCAATTTGTTTAGCTAACAACTCAATATCGTCACAATGATCATCAACAAGCATAGAAGTACCAGATTCATAAAGAGAATTCATGACCACAGATATTATATCAGCACTAAGAACATGTTCTAAGAGTCGATCAGATTCTTTTTGTAAAAATTGATTTCGACGTTTTTGTTTTAAGATCACTTTTTCAGATTCTTGAAAAACATTAAGAATGGTTTTGACTTCCATGTTAAGTTCACGTTCCCATTTCTTAGCATATGAATGCAAGTGTTGAACACTTGGAGTAAATTGGGTTTGAAACATTTCCCGTCTTTCTTTTGCAACGGGTGAATGAAAATTGGCCATAGTTATTTCAGAATTCCGTTCAATAGCATTTTCCATTAATTGAATTTCTTTCGAAAATGATTTATAGTAACTAAATAAAGTAGAATCAGTTAACATGCTTAGCTTCGTTTGAATATCATTGTTCTGTTGAAGGATAGTATCTAAGCATGTTTTATGATCTGCTTTTGTTTTGAAATAATGGAGTTGTGATTTACAATGTTCAAGAGCCCGAGTTAATGCCACATTTTTTTTCTTTCAACTTTGCATTCAGAGCTTGACACTGGATGTTCTGATGTTGGCTAGGCATAAGTAAGATTCTCAATTCAGAGTCTGTGTCAGATAAAGGTTCATGTTGTTCAATTTGATCATTGTTATCATATTCAGTTAGTGTAGTTGTTTTATCAAATGAAACAACTGGGATTATTGGATCATTATCATCAAATAAAACCACTGTGGACATTTGATCAACTACTTGTGTAGGTAACATAGAATCAATTTGAACAGCTTGTTCCTCGTCTGAGACAGAAGTAGAACAAGAACCAAAGTCATGTATGAGGCATGGATTAGAATCATATGCCTGATACAGATCATCTGTGTCATAGATTGGACCGAAATCACTTACCTGGTGTTTAGTTGTATCTGCCATCAGAATCATATCAGTAGTCCCATCGGAGTAGTGCATGTTAAAAGCAGAAGATGAAGTTTGATCAAATTCAGTTGTATAGCTGTCTGCTTCATGCTTAAGAGCTGATAGATATGCTTGCAGATAAAATAAGCTTCCACGAGATGTACCAGACGTTGTTGGTTCAGTTATAGTATCATCTCCAAGATCCACAAGTTTGATAGACGCAATTCCAGATAGCTATGAAGTGTGACCGGCGGAGCAGGGAGAATGGTTTTCATGAACTTTCTTTGTAAACATGACTGGAGTAGCTGATTCATTCGTAGGTCATGCTGTGACTGATGCATGACTTCAAGATGTTTCCACATTGCATGAGCACTGGCATCAAAATCCAATGTTGAGTAGATGAAATTTGGAAGACCTAGAGTGATGTACCAGCTTGCTTGGTTATCAGCTTCATATTGGTCTAGGTCAAGGCCAGTCAAAGTATCTTTGGTTTGTAGTTCAATGAAGCCTGTTGAGTCAGCAATGAATTTCATTTGATATGGTCCTTGAAGAATGGATTTCAGTATG
Source organism: Artemisia annua (assembly GCA_014162995.1). Lineage (NCBI taxonomy): Eukaryota > Viridiplantae > Streptophyta > Magnoliopsida > Asterales > Asteraceae > Artemisia > Artemisia annua. The sequence continues at coordinate 70,421 of LBNU01010711.1, forward strand.
AGATCAACTTGTGGACGATTAGCAACCCATTGTAAGAATCGTCGTTTCCAAGTAGTGTAGTTTCCGTTAAACAACATAGGAGGATTTGATTCATTACCATAGAGTAAGACATGATGAGGGTCGGTGCTGTGACGTGGCGTATAAGGAGAGTTTGAGTACGGTAGTTGAGACATGACTTGTGTGTAAATGGATCTTGTAGACGGTATAAGTGTTATGCCAATCTTCGAAAACTTTCCCAAGTATGTTCTTGAAACTTAGTATGTTGAATATCTCGAAAAGCAGTCTAAGTCCAAAGATCTCGAAAAATGTCAAGTTCTCGAAAAATTCTAAAGTTTCTCGAAAATGTCCAATTATCAAGAAATTTTGAGAAAATTTTCGAAAACTTCAAGTTTATGGATATAATCAAAGTTCTCGAAAAAAATTAGAAAGGATTTCGAAAATTTCCAAAGATCTCGAAAACAGAAAGATGTCGAAAAGTTTGAAAAGATCTCGAAAGTTTTCAATTTTTTCGAAAAAATTTCCCAAAATTATCGAGATTATACAAGCTCGACAATATCCAACGAGTCGAAGTGTTTTCTTTCTTATACAAGAGAGAAAAGCACTGAGTAAGCAACGGAAACACCTTTGGAGCAAATTACAAAGATCTCGAAAGATTGGGGTTTAAGGTTTCTCGAAAACTAGTACAANGCACTGGCATCAAAATCCAATGTTGAGTAGATGAAATTTGGAAGACCTAGAGTGATGTACCAGCTTGCTTGGTTATCAGCTTCATATTGGTCTAGGTCAAGGCCAGTCAAAGTATCTTTGGTTTGTAGTTCAATGAAGCCTGTTGAGTCAGCAATGAATTTCATTTGATATGGTCCTTGAAGAATGGATTTCAGTATGAGATCAACTTGTGGACGATTAGCAACCCATTGTAAGAATCGTCGTTTCCAAGTAGTGTAGTTTCCGTTAAACAACATAGGAGGATTTGATTCATTACCATAGAGTAAGACATGATGAGGGTCGGTGCTGTGACGTGGCGTATAAGGAGAGTTTGAGTACGGTAGTTGAGACATGACTTGTGTGTAAATGGATCTTGTAGACGGTATAAGTGTTATGCCAATCTTCGAAAACTTTCCCAAGTATGTTCTTGAAACTTAGTATGTTGAATATCTCGAAAAGCAGTCTAAGTCCAAAGATCTCGAAAAATGTCAAGTTCTCGAAAAATTCTAAAGTTTCTCGAAAATGTCCAATTATCAAGAAATTTTGAGAAAATTTTCGAAAACTTCAAGTTTATGGATATAATCAAAGTTCTCGAAAAAAATTAGAAAGGATTTCGAAAATTTCCAAAGATCTCGAAAACAGAAAGATGTCGAAAAGTTTGAAAAGATCTCGAAAGTTTTCAATTTTTTCGAAAAAATTTCCCAAAATTATCGAGATTATACAAGCTCGACAATATCCAACGAGTCGAAGTGTTTTCTTTCTTATACAAGAGAGTAAAGCACTGAGTAAGCAACGGAAACACCTTAGGAGCAATAACCAAAGATCTCGAAAGTTTGGGGCTTGAATTTTCTCGAAACCAAGGACAAACTAGGCAGATTTTGTTTTTTGTAAAAAGCAAGCCAAAAACACGTTTTTAATCCAAGATTCTTGTACAACTAACCTTAAAATGATAAAATCTTAAAGAAAGTTGCAAACTTGAACAATTTTTCAAAAATTTCAAAAATCTCGAAAAATTGTACAAATTGTACGAATAAAAAAATTTTGAAAAATTTTGATACTTTGTTGGTTGTTTGAGTTTGTAGCACAAGTTTTGATGAAAAAGATGTGATATAAACACGAAACAAACAAGAAAGTAGCAAAATTTTGCAAAAAATAACGATTAAAACACTAGAGTTGGTTCGTTGGAAACAAAAAACAAAGTTTACACCTTCTTCTAGCGATTGATACCACTTGTTAGGTCACCATATTGTAAACACAAGTATTGGTTTGATAGAAATAAGATGAGAAACAGAGTTTGGTTGATTAGATCAAATGAGAAGAATACAAGTGCAAGAGTTTCTTTAGTGTATTGAAATAACCAACAAGTTAAATGAATACATAAGAGTCCTATTTATAGGTGAGGAGTAGGGCAACACTCCTCTCCTCCCTTTCTTCTTCTAAACGTGGGCTTTAGGCCCATTGGACTATTCTTGGACTCTAAATGATTACATGATTAACTTAAGTAAACTAGCAACCTATTACATATTCTGAAATAACCGAGACTTGATTAAACGTTGATAAACTTAGGTCCTAACANAACATTGTAAAACTAGTGCAAGCTCTTGAACCATAAATAGAGATCACCACCTCATTTGGGAGGTGGTTAGATTTTAGAGGGTTGGACCTCTTAGGAGTAGTGTAGTTTTATTTCATGTATTAGTGTAGATTTATTTTGAATGCAAGCTTATTTTGATGTCTAAAATCTTTCCTTTAATTTTTTCAAGCTTTTCTTTTAATCTTTTCTACAAGCTTTTACTATTTTCTTTGTCAACTTTGCATGTTTTTTTGTTTCAAGTGAAAAGATACACAAATAAGCTAGGCTTCCAAAAGAAGCCGTGGCTTGTTTGCTTATTTTTGAGCTTATTTTAGTGACTTTACATTTTATTTATCAAGTTTTTATAAGTCTTATTTATTTTTTTTATGAAATTTGTGTCACGTTAATTTTAGGGTATAGTAGCGAGTTTAGTTTTTTTTTAATAGCGAGTATTAGCTTAGGAAAATACATAGCGAGTATAGTTTAAAAAAAAAATAATAATAACAATAGCGAGTATGAAAAAATATACATAGCGAGTATAGAGTCAAACACATGCATAGCGAATTAGAAAGTCAAACTATGAGATAGCGAGTTTGGAAAAAAAGAGATAGCGAGTTTGGAAAAAATGATATAGCGAGTTTGATTATTATTTTTTATTATTTATATAGGTAGCGAGTATTATTTTTTTTATTACATAGCGAGTTTAGTTTTTATTGTGTCAACTTTATTTTTAGTCCAAGTTTATTTTGAGTCGTGTCTTGTTTTCTCTTCTTCTTTTCTTATTTCTTTTTC